>QRFJ01004450.1:30059-76032 GCA_006176705.1 Cocos nucifera
AATCATTATTAACTCATAAACAGCTCCCGACCATAGGATCATCACGAGGATGGTGATTGATCCGGAAGGTTGGTGTACGATCGCTTCTCTTTAGTAGATGAGTCTTGAGTCTACGGTGTGGAGACACCGGAGCGAGAGTACAGGTACTCGTTAGAGAACGAGGGCACTGAGCGTGACCACCTCGAGTAGTCATTAGGAAGTCTACCTTCTCGTCAATGACTGACTCGATGCTGCAGTAGTGTGTCTGGTTCTTTGACCTGAGATGCATCGGCAGTTCACCTTGAGGGTGTTATAGTTTGACTACACCATTACTCGGTCTCCTAGCCATATGGAACCCTGAGGTGTATGTTGGCTGTGACATGTTCATTGTAGGAACTGGATTGCATCAAGATGGGATCTATCTACCTCGGTGGTAGAGGAGTAGCCCTATGATGATCATGAGAATCAAGTCCTGAAGCCCATGGCCATGGCAGAGTGAAATAATAGAAAGAGTTTCTATTTAGATTTTCACATTGGACTCGAATCGAATGATTACATCATATGACAGAGACTAGGGTTTGACGAGTTCACCTTAACCCTAATCTGATCGGGGCTCAAGATAGAAGAACTTAATCACACAGGTAGCTGCACCAAGAGGTTCGCATTCAGCTCTGATGGGTTGCCACCATATACTGCTAGGTGTCACTGGTGGATTTTGGGAGCAATTAGAATGATTTAGATGATCGATCATTCTAGCTGTTCGAATCAGAAGAGTTCTGATCCATCGAAAGGAGTTTCGATGATGTCTATGATAGAGATCATGACATATCCCATTACCATACAGAACTGAACCTAACTGGGTCACACAAACAAGGGTTTGAATCTGGTGATCATCAATTGAACTGATCTAGTTCAATTGATCTGAATGAGATTCAATTAGGTTCAAGGAAATCGTGCTAGCACTCGATTGAACCTAACGTTCTTCTTTTACTATCATAAATAAGTTGTCCTGACTGAGCCAAAGGAGTTTGTGCTCAATCAGAGGCCTTCATATGGTCTGACTGGAGGTTGTCCAAGTCAGAATAGGTTGTCTTATTTGTAAGACATTACCTGCCATTTTTGGTCACCTGCCATTTCTTGTTCTTTGACTTTGGTCAAAAGTCTACCTTTGACTGGTCAAACGTTGACCATTCACCCTTTGACTTTTGACCACATGTCATGCACCTATTGGAGAGCTGGTGGGGGCCTGTCCCCCTGCCAGAACCTGGCAAGGAGAAGGGCGCACGCCAAGGGTGGCGTGAGCCCAAGTAGGAGGCGCCTAGGAGTCCTTGTTGGACAAGGACTCCACCTCCCTTTTGGATTCCAATCAGAGTTCTACTAAGAATCCAGTTTGACTGGTCTTAGGCGCCCTCTAAGGAGGAATCCAGGGGTCTCTATTCCAACCAATCAGATTTAGATCTGATTTCACAAAGGGTTGTGATTGGTTGAGAGGAAGAGGAGTTGGATCACAAGAGGTCTATAAATAAGACCCTGCGCCCAACCCTAATTCCAATGAGATTTCCCACGCCCCAAGGCTGCCTCTCCCCTCCTTCTCCATGCCATAGTCTCTTCTCCTCTTGCTCTCCACGTCCAAAAGGTGTTTTGGACTTAGTTTGGTGCGATTCAGATCAAGGAAAGGCGATCAAAAGCAAGAAGGCTGCGCTGCTGCAAAAGGACGACTGCAGATCTTCAAAAGAGTTTTGAAGATCCTCCAGATCAGATCCAGATCTGATTTTTGGAGGTGTGATAGAGAAGAAGAGGATCTCCAGATCCAACCCGAGTGGATACCGGTAGAGGCCAGGCGCTTGCGTGGCTAAGATCCAGAACCTTCCGCTGCAATCAGGATCATCTACAGGGTAATAGGATTACCCAAATCAGGTAAATTAAATTTGATTTAATTTATCTTATTTTATTTTATTTATTAAAATAATAAGAATCAGATCTGAAACATATCAAGATCTGATTGAGATCAAGAGAAAATTTTTGAAATATATCTCTTGATCTAATCAGATCTGGACGAACCTGGACCGGGAAATCAGGATTTCCCTTCAACTGGTATCAGAGCCATGGTTCTAAATTGTTTAGATCTGATTTTAATTTTATTTTAATTAGAAAATAAAGTGATTTCAGATGTCACATGAGATGTGATCAGATCTGAAATCAGAAAAATTAAAATTAAATGATTTGGATCTAAGAACATGAAGATATGCATGACTAGTTCTAGAATAGAATAGTTCTATAGAATAGTTTTGCATGTCTTTGATTTAATCTGATTAAATCATATTTTAGATCTTCTTATTTACTATTTTCTGATATTATAAGTGTTATAATAACATCTGATAAACAGCAAATAAAAATTATTTAATTTTAAATATCATATGAGATATGATAGATGCATGACTAGACTAAGTTGTAGAATAGTTCTACATAATTGTCTAGATTAGAATTTATTTTGATTAGATCAATTTAAATCTAATTTTTTAGATTATTATGTGATAATTTAGATCTGAAAACATGCATGATTTGATACATGAGATGTATGCAAAATATGCCATGATTAGATCTACTTTATATATGAGATATATGATATAGATCTGATATTGTTTTGTAGTATTGAATGTTCCTGATTAAGGCGTTCCTCTTGGCCGTCCGGTCATAAGAACGAAGAAGGGTTTAAAGGCCCTCTCTTCCCATTCGATGGGGTGTTCTTATGACGTGTAGGGGTGCTGCGTGTTCGTCCTTAATCAGAAACCCAAAACTTACTTTCTGCAAAACCCTAGATCCTGAAACCCTAGGATTTATTGTGCATATTTTGTTTATGAACCCAACTTAATTAAGAATTAAGTTTATGGAATATTAATTAGGTCTAAAATTGAGAATTTCAGATCTAAGACATATTCATAATACTGGGTTCGGGCTTGGGTAGCTCAATTAGGTCTAAGCGGTTGATCAAACCGAATCAAGAGTTGGTTAGATGGGATCAACAATGCTTAAATTGACCAGCCTAATAGGATTAAGTCTGGGTCAAGATCGAGTCACGATCAAGCAAGACCTAATTAGGCTCAGAGGTTAGAGTCTGGATTGTAGGCTAACCCAATTGGTTCTGACTCAACAATTTGGTGTCTAAGGTAAGTTTGGCACAGACGACCGACTGGTTTTTAATTGGAAGCTACTCGACCTGAATGCGTTCTTGTGCGAGTTAACGGCATATTCCTTCCACCGGTCTCACTTACCTGGCCATATCTGTTGACACAGTTCTGATCTGAGGTGGTCAATAATCCGAGCTGACCCATGCCACTAGGTTAGTCATAATTGTTATGACTAAGCCAAGTCTAGTTTAATGAGACCTGAATCAATTCTCCCTAAGAAAAGATTAAGTCCGAGGTCTTCCACCATTGTAGACGTGCGGGCCCTTCCCGGGGTTGATTGTTCTCGGCTGGATACAGTGGCTCAGTTGCACCGGGAAGACGCAACCATGTCTATTAGGCATTGGATGCTATGGGCTGGAGGATGAGTTGGGCTCAATATTCCGGATACGGTGAGAGACCCAATTAGGAACCCAGTCTATGCAAATGGTGGGTCTGACTTAACTAAGGAGTGGATCAATATTCCGGATACGGTGAGATTCATGAATTAGAGACCAAGTTTGGGTGCACCATGATTAGAGAATCATTGAACAAGAGTTGTTCACTCATTGGCTAACCCATCACCAATAACTGTTAGGTGAGGTGATGAGTCAGTTGGTGAGACCGCACCACCCACTAGAAATCATCAATCGCGGAGATTTTCGCATCTCTACAGAGGGAGTGTAGGGATCCGAGAAAATAGTGGGAGCTAATTTGTTTAAAAATAAAATCCCTAAACAAATTGGTCAAGTCAAAATTACAGTATCTAACTAGAATCTTTGACTCTCTACAGGAAAATGTCTGCGTCCAACCCACTGGCACGTATCCTAGACACACATAGACTGACTGGACCCAATTATAAAGATTGGCTCAGGAACTACAAAATTGTTTTGGGTTCAGAGAAGTTAACACATGTTTTGGACCAGGACCCTCCCACCTTACCAGCTCGTCCATCCACTGAACAGAGAGCGTCTCTGGAAAAATGGATTGACGAAGACAATAAGGCCAGATACTACATGTTGGGCTCGATGTCTGATGAGCTCCAGCGCCAACATGAAGATATCGGGACTGCTCGCCAAATGTTGGCTCACCTGCAGGAGATGTTTGGTGAACAGAGTCGCGCAGCCAAATATCAAGTCACGAAATGACTTTTTAAGGCTAAGATGCGTGATGGGCAGTCAGTCCAAGATCACTGTCTGACAATGATCAAGGACATGGAAGAGCTTGAGAAGCTCGGTGTGAAGTTGGACTTGGATTTGCAGAACGATATTATTCTGCAATCCTTGACTGATGCATATGGGCAATTCATCATGAATTACCACATGCATAAACTTCAAAATTCCTTGGCCGAGTTGATGAATATGCTGGTTACCGCTGAGCTTTCTATGAAAGGTTCTAAAGGCTCAGTTCTTGCTATGGAACGGACTTCTTCCAAAAGAAAGTCTTATGGAAAGAAAAAGAAGTCTGTGAAAAAGCAAAAGGTAGAAGGATCAAAGAAGAAGAAGGCAGAACCGAAGAAGAAGGTCGATGGCAAAGGAAAGTGTTTCCATTGCAAACAGCGACGGCCATTGGAAGCGGAACTGCCCTACTTACCTGGCCACCCTGAAGAACAAGAAGGAAGGTCCTTCTGGAGGTATGCTCGTTATTGAGTCTAACCTTACGGTTTCTTCTGCATCCAGTTGGGTGCTTGACTCTGGTTCTAGTGCTCATCTGTGCACTTCTATGCAGGGTCTTGAGGATAGCAGGAGGCTGAGGGATGGAGACATGATCCTACGCATCGGTAATGGAGCAAGAGTTGCTGCAGTAGCCGTGGGAACATACCCTCTGCGATTACCATCTGGTTTAGACTTAGTTTTAAAAGACTGTTATTATGTGCCTGCAGCTAGCAGGAATTTGATTTCTGTTTCATGCTTAGCACAAGAAGGTTATGTGATCACCTTCTTTAAGGACCATTGTAACATTCTTTATGAAAGAAATAAAATTGCAAATGGTTTCCTTGTTAATGGTCTTTATCAGTTGCATATTGATGTACCTGTTTTAACTATCGAGCAAAACGTGAATGCCAAACGACCTAGGGATAGTCCAAACGACAGATATCTATGGCACCTGAGATTAGGTCATATAGCAGAAGATAGGATTAACAAATTGGAGAAAAATGGGCTATTGAGTCCATTGACTTTTGAGTCATATCCAACTTGTGAATCTTGTCTTCAAGGCAAAATGACTAAACTCCCTTTTGTTGGACATGGGGAGAGGGCCACAGATCTCCTTGCCCTAGTACATACTGATGTGTGCGGCCCATTCGATGTGCCGGCTAGAGGCAATTTTGTCTACTTCATTACCTTTACCGATGATCTGTCTAGGTATGGGTATGTGTATCTTATGAGACATAAGTCTGAAGCCTTTGAAAAGTTCAAAGAATTCAGACATGAAGTAGAAAAACAAACTGGAAAACCCATTAAGGTTCTTCGATCAGATCGAGGAGGTGAATACCTTAGCCGGGAATTCCTAGACTATCTTAAGGAAAATGGCATAGTCTCTCAATGGACTCCACCAGGAACACCTCAACTCAACGGGGTTTCAGAACGGAGAAATCGGACTCTATTGGATATGGTTCGATCCATGATGAGCTTCACAGACCTCCCAGATTTTCTTTGGGGACATTCATTATTAACTTCAATCTATTTACTGAATAGGGTTCCCTCTAAAACCGTTCCTACCACACCGTATGAGATATGGCACGGTAAGAAACCAAGTCTGAGTCATCTCAGAATTTGGGGTTGTCCGGCTTATGTCAAAAGACAACAAGCGGACAAGTTAGAGTTTAGGTCCTTTAGAGCTCGATTCATAGGATATCCTAAAGAGTCATTAGGATACTATTTCTACATTCCAGAAGACCACAATGTGATTGTGAGTCGACATGCCATATTTCTTGAAAAATAGTTTATTCAAGATAGTGGCATTGGAAAGCAGATTAAGCTTGATGAGAAAGTCTCACAAGCAGAACGAGCTAAGGACCAAGTGGAACCAAATCAGGTTGAGCCAATAAGAACACTACCTCCTCCACCTCGTAGATCGGAAAGAGTTTCCCGTCCCCCTGAAAGATACTTAGGTATTATTTCAGAGGATATAGAGGAAATGTTCCTCATAGGTAATGGTGCTCATGGTGATGATCCCAAAACCTACAACGAGGCGATATCAGATATCGACTCCGAGAAATGGCTTGAGGCAATGAAGTCAGAAATTGACTCGATGCACTCAAACCAAGTCTGGACCTTGGTAGATCCACCAGAAGGTATAGTACCTATTGGGTGTAAATGGATCTTCAAGAGAAAGATTGGTGCAGATGGGAATGTGGAGACATTCAAGGCTAGACTGGTGGCAAAAGGTTATAGTCAACGTGAAGGCATTGACTATCAGGATACCTTTTCCCCGGTAGCTATGCTAAAATCCATCCGCACATTGCTTGCTGTTGCAGCCTATTTCGATTATGAAATATGGCAAATGGACGTGAAAACGGCATTCCTAAATGGATATCTTGAGGAAGATATCTATATGGAACAGCCGCTAGGTTTCACATCCAGTGATACTGATCACAAGGTTTGCAAGCTGCAAAGGTCCATATATGGACTTAAGCAAGCATCTCGGAGCTGGAACACTCGTTTCAATGATGTGATCAAAAAGTTTGGTTTCATCAAAAATGAAGAGGAACCATGTGTTTTCAAAAGGGTCAGTGGGAGCGCTGTTGTCTTCCTCGTATTGTACGTGGATGACATCCTCCTTATTGGGAATGATATTCCCATGTTGACATCAGTCAAGATGTGGTTGTCCTAAGGAATTCTCCATGAAAGACCTAGGTGAAGCATCCTTTATTCTAGGAATTAAGGTCTATAGGGATAGACCGAATAGGATGCTAGGACTTTCACAGAAAATGTACATAGAGGAAGTACTAAAGAGGTTTAGTATGGAAAACTCTAAGAGGGGATTAATACCCTTCAGACATGGTATTCATCTTTCCAAGAAGATGTGCCCCAGCACACCTGAGGAAATAGAACGCATGAGCAAGATCCCTTATGCTTCTGCAATAGGGAGCCTCATGTATGCCATGCTATGTACACGACCTGATATAGCCCATGCTGTGAGTGTCACAAGCAGATATCAGTCAAATCCAGGTGAAGAACACTGGACTTCTGTGAAATGTATCCTTAAGTACTTGAGAAGAACTAAGGATATGATGTTGGTCTTTGGTAATGGAGAACTCCAAGTTCAGGGATACACAGACTGTTTGTGTCAATGGTGGACTGTCATGTCCAAGCAAACTGTGATAGCAGATTCCACCATGGAAGCAGAATATATAGCTGAAAGCTCAAAGGAGCATTCTGGTACAAGAAGTTTGCTGCAGAAATTGGAGTAATGCCATCAGATGCCATTCCTCTTTACTGCGACAACAATGGCGCCATAGCCCTTGCTAAGGAGCCGAGGTCTCACCAGAAGTCCAAGCACATTGAGCGGCGATATCATCTCATCCGCGATTACCTTGAGAAAGGTTACGTTGAGGTCAAGAGAGTCAACTCCGCAGATAATGTGGCAGACCCACTTACAAAGCCGTTGGGCCAGCAGAAGATCGAAGCCCACCTTGAGAAGATGGGACTTAGACTTGTAGCCAATTGGCTTTAGGACAAGTGGGAGATTGTTAGATATATGTGCCCTAGAAGCCAGAATTGGCTGACACTTGTAATACACTTCTAGGGGCAAAATTATAATTTTGACTATAATTAATGAAATGGGTTATTTTCTATCACACATGTGTATTTAGTGTCTGTGATACATCCTTTGAGTTAATGGTAATGATAATTCATATTTTCAAGAGTTGAAAATTTAAGACATGAATAATCATTATTAACTCATAAACAGCTCCCGACCATAGGATCATCACGAGGATGGTGATTGATCCGGAAGGTTGGTGTACGATCGCTTCTCTTTAGTAGATGAGTCTTGAGTCTACGGTGTGGAGACACCGGAGCGAGAGTACAGGTACTCGTTAGAGAACGAGGGCACTGAGCGTGACCACCTCGAGTAGTCATTAGGAAGTCTACCTTCTCGTCAATGACTGACTCGATGCTGCAGTAGTGTGTCTGGTTCTTTGACCTGAGATGCATCGGCAGTTCACCTTGAGGGTGTTATAGTTTGACTACACCATTACTCGGTCTCCTAGCCATATGGAACCCTGAGGTGTATGTTGGCTATGACATGTTCATTGTAGGAACTGGATTGCATCAAGATGGGATCTATCTACCTCGGTGGTAGAGGAGTAGCCCTATGATGATCATGAGAATCAAGTCCTGAAGCCCATGGCCATGGCAGAGTGAAATAATAGAAAGAGTTTCTATTTAGATTTTCACATTGGACTCGAATCGAATGATTACATCATATGACAGAGACTAGGGTTTGACGAGTTCACCTTAACCCTAATCTGATCGGGGCTCAAGATAGAAGAACTTAATCACACAGGTAGCTGCACCAAGAGGTTCGCATTCAGCTCTGATGGGTTGCCACCATATACTGCTAGGTGTCACTGGTGGATTTTGGGAGCAATTAGAATGATTTAGATGATCGATCATTCTAGCTGTTCGAATCAGAAGAGTTCTGATCCATCGAAAGGAGTTTCGATGATGTCTATGATAGAGATCATGACATATCCCATTACCATACAGAACTGAACCTAACTGGGTCACACAAACAAGGGTTTGAATCTGGTGATCATCAATTGAACTGATCTAGTTCAATTGATCTGAATGAGATTCAATTAGGTTCAAGGAAATCGTGCTAGCACTCGATTGAACCTAACGTTCTTCTTTTACTATCATAAATAAGTTGTCCTGACTGAGCCAAAGGAGTTTGTGCTCAATCAGAGGCCTTCATATGGTCTGACTGGAGGTTGTCCAAGTCAGAATAGGTTGTCTTATTTGTAAGACATTACCTGCCATTTTTGGTCACCTGCCATTTCTTGTTCTTTGACTTTGGTCAAAAGTCTACCTTTGACTGGTCAAACGTTGACCATTCACCCTTTGACTTTTGACCACATGTCATGCACCTATTGGAGAGCTGGTGGGGGCCTGTCCCCCTGCCAGAACCTGGCAAGGAGAAGGGCGCACGCCAAGGGTGGCGTGAGCCCAAGTAGGAGGCGCCTAGGAGTCCTTGTTGGACAAGGACTCCACCTCCCTTTTGGATTCCAATCAGAGTTCTACTAAGAATCCAGTTTGACTGGTCTTAGGCGCCCTCTAAGGAGGAATCCAGGGGTCTCTATTCCAACCAATCAGATTTAGATCTGATTTCACAAAGGGTTGTGATTGGTTGAGAGGAAGAGGAGTTGGATCACAAGAGGTCTATAAATAAGACCCTGCGCCCAACCCTAATTCCAATGAGATTTCCCACGCCCCAAGGCTGCCTCTCCCCTCCTTCTCCATGCCATAGTCTCTTCTCCTCTTGCTCTCCACGTCCAAAAGGTGTTTTGGACTTAGTTTGGTGCGATTCAGATCAAGGAAAGGCGATCAAAAGCAAGAAGGCTGCGCTGCTGCAAAAGGACGACTGCAGATCTTCAAAAGAGTTTTGAAGATCCTCCAGATCAGATCCAGATCTGATTTTTGGAGGTGTGATAGAGAAGAAGAGGATCTCCAGATCCAACCCGAGTGGATACCGGTAGAGGCCAGGCGCTTGCGTGGCTAAGATCCAGAACCTTCCGCTGCAATCAGGATCATCTACAGGGTAATAGGATTACCCAAATCAGGTAAATTAAATTTGATTTAATTTATCTTATTTTATTTTATTTATTAAAATAATAAGAATCAGATCTGAAACATATCAAGATCTGATTGAGATCAAGAGAAAATTTTTGAAATATATCTCTTGATCTAATCAGATCTGGACGAACCTGGACCGGGAAATCAGGATTTCCCTTCAGTTTGGACTGATGCTCCCATCTCTATAGCTGTCTAATACCGGTTGCTCTTTTTGAAATCTTTGATTCGGTGTCACTTCCCGTGGGGATCTCTTCATATTTGCTTCAAAAATTTAGAATGAAAATAATGAATTGGTAGGTGGAATACCTATCGGGTCAAGAGGACTGAGACCGAGGTTAAAAAAGGTTTGATCATCCAAAAGTTTGGAGATTGGGGCAGTTGGATAGTTCTTTAGTCTATCGGTTGAGTCCCGATCTTCTTTCTCAAGCCCGAAAGCTCGGCAGGTTGAATCTCTTATTTTCTCCCAAGAAGAAAGTCCCAGTTCTAAGGAAGGACATGAAATAAAAAAGAATTTCTCTTTCCAGTTGTGAATAGAGGAAGTGGCATCCTTAAGCAATCTCTTCTTGCCAAACTGAGGATAGATATACCACCAATCTTTGGCAGTAGGGTGATGTTTGAAGGTGAAGAAATTATGGAATAGAGAAATGGTAGGTCGGACATCAGCCATAATACACAAAGAGAGAAATCCTATGACGAACCTAAGTGAGTTCGATGCCATAGCGGCAAAGAAAATATTCAAGAACTTAAATAGGTCAACTACAAAAGGAGGTATGGATAGTCGGAGTCCTGCATGAAGGATTTCAACATACAAGCAAGTTCGACCTGGAGGAGGAGAGTAGGCTCGGTCGCTAGGGCCAGGAAGTTCAAGCTCATATTTAGAAGGAATTTCAAATTGGATCCTGATCAGATAAAGGTCTTTATACCAAAGTCTACAGGAGATGGTATCGGAAATGAATGGAGGTCGGGACACTTCTATAGGTTCGGAGCGCTTATGGGATGGATCCATCTGTGCTAGATGAGCTGAACTTTTAGAACAAGTTGACTAGAATCCTTCGGTGGATATATGGATCAAACTAAGTTAGAAAAACCCTTAGAAAATCAAGAAAAATAAGACTCAAGAGTTTTTTGAAAAAATCGAACGAACGAAGATGTCAAAAAACACAAGAATAATCAGCAGGAGGGTTTAGGGACTAACCTAAATCGATGGGGAAGAATGGAGAGATGGCAAGCTTGATGAAAATCGAATAGGAGAACCCTTGAGAATCGAAGGAGATGATGGAAAATATTGGCACTCCAAAGCAGGAAGGAGATGAAGACCAGAAGGAAAAGAGAAGGAAACCCGGATGAACTAAAATTCTAAAGAAAGAAGTTGAGCTTAAATAGCTACAAGAGTCTGAGGCAATCATGATTGCAAGTCTCCACTGACCAACCTTAGGTCAACACGTGTCCCGTTAATCATGACAAAGGGTTGGCAATGGACAAAACCATAATTGTGCCATACCTTGCATAGCACTTCAATAAGAATTTCAAAAGTTATCTTTTCAGATCACCTCATATTTGAGAGTTTCGGCGCCAGCATAGTAAATGCCAAATCTTCCTATCCAACAGGCACGAAGAGTGGAAATGAACTTCAGAATTCTCATTTCTTCACTTCCTTCCTTCAAATTTCGAACTCAAGAGTAGGAGGGCTTATGTTAGGGATAAACCCTCACCTACCGTGTTCGATAGAACGTCAGGTCTTGAGGTGACGTTATCTGGCGACAACAACCACGACCGACTTCAACCAGTGAAGAATCCCTACTTAGCGCCAAGGTCGCAGATCTCCAACATGGACTTGCAAGCCAACTTCCTTGGTTCTAATCGCTAGCTTTTTCAGAAGACTCCAGAACCTACAAAGTGTTGTGAGTTTTACCTAGACGAGCTTGAATAGTGATGATAGCACTCTAAGCAATTAAGTATTTAGTCCTAGTGCAATATGACCTGGCCGACCTTGAAGCTGCTTGAACTCCTCCCTACCTAAAACTTTTTCAGGCTATTCAATCTTTATCGACAAAGCTACATCCCGAATGAACTTTTGCATTATGCGGTGAGTGGTGGGTCTTTGGATTCTCGCTCCAAGAACCTTGGATGTGCAAGCAAAAGGACCTCGACATTAATTCTTAGTTTCACGAATACCAGTCAATGCACAGACAATCTTGGAGACATCCGAACTCTTTTGAATTGCTATCTCCTCCAAGCCAGACTCCTTTCAGACTCCTCCAGTCATACTCCATCTGGATGATCTCTGCCAGTCACCCCCCTTTTGGATGACCACTTCTAGTCAGATTCCCTTCCAGACAAACTCCTTCCAATAGCCGATCAAGCTCCCTTTGGTCGACCTCTTTTCGGTCGACCTTCCTCCAGCCACCCGGAAGGACCTCATGATCCGCATGAATCTGGCTACCAGCTCAGTACAAGCCAACCCACATACAGGCAACCTTAAAAGGAGTCTGAACTTCTTTGAAAATATTATGAGTCAAAGTTCTTCACTGCCAATGCCTACTCCCTCCGAACTTCAACTATTAAATCCTAATGAATGGGCAAGTCATGACAAAGGACACCACTCTTGGTTGGCATGTCATGATAATGGACACCACCTTTAATAACAAACTTTATATGATCCCGAACGGTCCACTATCAGATGGTTACAACTGTCACCATCAATTTGTTATAGACTCCGTCTATAAAAGAGACCCTCCAGATACATTTTTCTTTGAGCTCTCATTTCCCTCCGCATTACTCTACCTCTAAATTTTCTGAGCACTTCATTTCTATTGACCAAAAGAGCTGACTTGATCATCTTAGGATCCTGCTAGAGCCACCACCCTGACTTCGGTCAGAACCTCTATTTTGCATGTTTCCAATGGTGACCTCATCTTCTCAAGCTCTAGCTCTGTTCCAACGTCAACCAAATTCTACACCATCAGTCCAAAATACTTTTTCTTTGAACAAGTCTGCTCTAAAGCTAGAATTGAGTCCTTTGAACTCTTCATATTTTGCTCAACAGTAACCACCATATTCATTAACTCGACCAAGGTCCACTAGAGTTAATTCATATGGAAGTTTATGATAAACTCCCATACAAATCATTCAAGGATTGTAGGATCACATCAATCTGCAAATCCTTATCCATCAAGACATCGAGCTTCTCAGGTTTTTCTAGGTTCTTGATCATCATCAAGCAATGATCTTGGACCAATCGTCTATCATGCATCTATGCCTTAAATAGTCTCCTAGAGACTTGATAATGCGCTGCATGACGATAATCACCAAATAACTCTTGTAGGTGAGTCAACATTTGACGAGCAGTCCTAAAATCTTCGTGTTGTCACTGCAACTCATTAACAATAAGCCCAACATGTAGCACCGAGCTTTGTTATCATCGTCCAACCACTTTTCATGAGACGCTCTTTGATCCATGGTCGAACGTGTTGGTAAAGTGGGGTTGGTCCTGGTCCAATACATAGGTCAGCTTTTTCGAACCTAAAATAATTTTGAAGTTCTTTAGCCAATCTTTGTAAATTAGTCTGATCAACTTGTGGATATCTAGGATTTGAGCTAGGGGGTTTGATATAGGTATTTTTCTATAGAGAATCAAAGTTTCTAGTTAGACTTGTAATTTGATTTGACTAATTTATTTAGGAGTTTCATTTTTAAATAAATTGGACTCTCACTATTTTCTCGGATCCTTACACTCCCTTGGCAGAGATGCAAAAATATCTACAATAATTGATTTCTAATGGATGGTGCAGTCCTACCGACTGGCTCACCACCACACCTAACAGTTATTGGTGATGGATCAACCAATAAGTAGACAACTCTTGTCCAATGTTTCTCTAAACATGATGCACCCAAACTTGATTTCTAATTCATGAAGCTCATCGTATCCAGAATATTGCTCCACTCTATAGTTAAGTCAGATCTACCATTTGCATAAATTAAATTTCTGATTGGATCTCTCATCGTATCCAGAATATTGAGCCCAATCCATCCTCTAACTTGTAGCATCCAATGCCTAATAGATATGGTTGCATCTTTTTGGTGCAACTGAACCATGGTAACCAACCATAACAATCAATCTTGGGAAGGGCCCGCACATCTACAATGGTGGAAGACCTAAGGTTTAATATTTTCTTAGGGAGATTTGATTTGATCTTTTAGACTCAACTAGTCATAACAATTTTGACTAACCTAGGGGCATGGGTTAGCTCGAATCGTTAGCCACCTCAAACCAGAACTAGGTCGACCCAATCGATCAGGTAAGTGAGATTAGTAGGAGAAATATGTAATTAACTCATCATGAACTCATTCAGATCAAGTAGCATTCAATTAAAGATCACTGGTCCTATCTACCAATCTTACCTTAGACACCGACTTGTCTGACCAAAATTGATTGGGTTAGCCTACAATCTAGGCTAGAACTGCAGAGCCAAATTAGGTTTTAACTTGATTGACCATATGAGACTATGAGTCGACCTTGATCTAGACTTAATCCTATTGGATTGGTCAAATCTAAGTACTTTTGATCCCACCTAACCAACTCTTGAATCGGTTTGATTAACTGCTGGACCTAATTGATAACCCACACCCAAATCCATGTTTTATGAAGGTGTCTTAGATCTGAAAATTCTTAATTTTTAGACCTAATTAATTTTCTAAATTTAATTTTTAATTAAGTACAAGGATTCAAAAATAAAATATCTATAAAAGATTCTAAGATTTTAGGATCTAGAATTTTGCAAAAAAGTAAGTTTTTGATTTTTGATTAACAGCAAACACACAGCACCTCTACATGCCATAAGAGCATCCCATTGAATGAAAAGAGAGAGCCTTTAAACCCTTCTTACTTTTATGATCGGATGGTCAAGAAAAATGTTGTAATCAAAAATATGAACTATACTATAAAACTATTAGATCTAAAGCATATAATTGTTACATGATTTAAGATCTAATATATACATATTTTGCATACATCTTATATATCAAATTTAATATTTAAATTTATATTTTAGATCTGATTACATTTTATATATTATCTAAAAATAAAATTTTAAATAATCTCATCACAAAAATTTTTAATCTAGACTACTCATGACATAGATCTATGGAACTAGTCTAGACATAAATTGCATATGTCATATACATGAAATTTTAAATGCATATCATGTTTTCAGATATAATTATACCACATATAATATCTGAAATTTAACTAATTAAATCATATTATCTTTATAAAATTAAATGAACATTTCATAAAAAATTCTGATCTGGACAATGGCATGAAACTATAGATCTAGTCTAGATGAGCATTGGCTATATCATATATATCAAAATTTTAAATTAGATCTTATGTTTCACATCTAATTACATCTAATGTAACATCTGAAAATATAATGATTAAATTATAAAAATTAAATCAGATCTAATCTAAAACATATTTAAAGGACTACTATGATATAGAACTATAGATCTAGACTAGAACATGCATTATATATATCAAATATATAATTTTAAAATATATAATTTTTTAATTTTAGATTTGGTTACATCTCATGTAATATATGAAAATCAAAAAATTATATCATAAAAAATAATTTTAGATCAATCTAAAAATAGATCTAGAAGCAGTAACCTGGCTTTGATACCAGCTGAAGGAAAAATCAAATTTTTCTATCATAGGATGCATCTGATCGAATCAGATTTGTAGTAGAATAATTTAAAAAAATTTTCATGATCTGATCAGATCTAAGAGTTTTTAGATCTCATTATATCAATAAATAATTAATAGATAAAAATAAAAATAGTGATATCTAATATCACCTGATCGGATAAACTATTTATCCATTGAGATGATCTGACGACTGATCTGAGGTTCTGAATGAGCCGTGCACGTGGATAGCCTCTACCGATATCCATTCGAGTCAAATCTAGAAGTCTCCTCCTTCTAAATATGATCTCAAAATATTAGATCTTGAACCAATCGTTGATGCCTTCGAATCGATCTTCGATGGTAGCACCTTCATCTCTCGATGCGGGAACTTGACGTGTAGCTTTACAAGATCAAAGGCCAACACCTGATCTCTGATTTTTGCCCACTCCTTGGGCATGAAAGAGGAAGAAGAGATCTGGAATATGAGGTGTGGGGGTAGAGATTTTGGTAGGGCTTCATCGTATAATAATTTTTGTGCACAACAACTTGTGCAAGGCCCTTTAAATAGACTAAACCAAGAGTCCTTTCGCATGTGACTTTGACCAGATCAAAGATAGCATGCAGAAGGACTCTATATCTGATCTCCATGCCTCAAACCACTTTTAATTTGAATTTTGTTGCACAAAACTTAGAAATGTGGCATGGAATATCTTTGGATAAGATGCTTGGCGTAGAGATTAGTTTATTTCCTAGAAGTTTGAATGTTACAAACACTTTGACCCATTCAAACTTCAATTAAATGGCTAACTACTCATGCCTATCCATTAGGGGTGAGCACTAATAGGGATATGCGCCCTCCTCTCCATGTTAATCCCATTAGGGGTGCATGACCCAAGAGAATTTCCAGGGGAGCACACCAATCCTTTAATTCCTGCATGATCGGGCAACTCTTGACCCTTGTCCTATTCCCATCTTATGGGATTTAGGACAAAACCTTTTTTAAGGCCCATTCAATAGATTTCAAGCAAGTCCTCATCAAGTTAGAACAAGCCATGATCAAGCTAGAACTAGGTTCAATCAGATCAAGAATAATCCATCCAAAATTTTTGGGAGAGGCTCGTCTAAATTTCATCTCATGATTTTAAGACAAGCCCTAATCTAGCAAAGATAACCATTGTCTTATTTCCATCTTATGGGATTTAGGACAAGCCTTGATCAAGCCAAGACATGGTCCAGTCAGATCAAGACAAGACCCTATAGAGTTTTTGGATGAGCCTTGTCCAAATAGTTCTAGAAATTAGCAGGTCTTGTCTTATTTCCATCGGATGGATTAGGACAAGCCTAGATCAAGTTAGGACAATACTTTTTTGACCTGGACAAGTTCCAGTCAGACTACGATAGAGTTTTTAGATGAGCCAAATCCAATTTGGCTCAGTCAAGATGAACTAGAAAGATGACAGAAGGAGAATATTATACTCAATCATTTGCTAGCACGATTTTCTTGAACTTAATTGGATCTAATTCAAATCAATCAAACTACGTTAGCTTAATTGATGACATCTAGACCCAAATCATTCTTTGTGTCATCCAGTTAGTTTCAATTCTATATGCTAATAGGATATGTCATGATCTTCATCATCGATATCATTGAAATATCTTTCTATGGACCAGAACTCTTTCAATTCACCTAATTAGAATATCGATCATCAAAATAATTCTAATTGATCCCAAAATCCATTAGTGACACCTTGCAGTATATGGTGGTAACCCATCAGAATCAAATAGTGAACCTCTTGGTGCAGCTACTTGTGCAATTGGGTTCTTCTATCATGAGCCTCAACAGGATTATGGTTAAGGTGAACTTGTCAAACCTAACACGCATCATATGAATGAATAATTCGATTCGAGTTCGATGTAAAATTCTAATAGA
The DNA here is from genome assembly GCA_006176705.1 of Cocos nucifera. Classification (NCBI taxonomy): domain Eukaryota; kingdom Viridiplantae; phylum Streptophyta; class Magnoliopsida; order Arecales; family Arecaceae; genus Cocos; species Cocos nucifera. The sequence goes on from QRFJ01004450.1 coordinate 47,622, forward strand.
AACTCCTTTCTATTTTTTCATACTACCATGGCAATGGATTTTAGGACTCGAGCTCATTATCATCATAGGACCACTACTCCTCTACCGAGGTAGATAAATCCCATCTTGGTGTGATTCAATTCCTACAATGAACATGCTATAGCCAACATACACCTCTACGTTCTGAATGACTCGAAAACCGCATTATGGTGTAGTCAAACTATAACACCCTCAAGGTGAACTGTAGATGCACCTCAAGTCAAAGAACCTGACACACGACTGTAGCATTGAGCTAGTCATCGATGTGAAGGTAGACTCCCTTATGATTGCTCGACTGAAGTGAACACGTCGGGTTTCTAGCTCTACATTCAAAAATTTTTTGAAAAATCATACGTAGTGAAAACTATTATTAATCTAATTAATAATAAGAGCTTCCGATCTAATCTAAAAACCCTACACACTACAGGATCAAATGTATCACATATGCATGCATATCTAAAAAGTAAAATAGCAAGTGCAGTAAAACTATTTTACTACTTCTACGCATTCAGAATGCATTATCTTTTCGTGGTAGATAATCTCAACAATCTGATCTCCTCGGTGTAGATTAGATCACCGCGATGTAGCCACACAAGTGTCTAGCCTCCCTGGGTAATCCACACGAGGCCCAAATTTTGATCAACTCCTTTTGAGTGCTAGCTCGAATAGAAGTCTTCAATGGTTGATGTAGATCAAACTACTTTGATCTTCTTTATGGGGTCTTTGGACGTTCCAGATCTCGGTCAACGTAGAAGATGATGAAGAGGAGGTCTTCTAGTTGGATCTATGGGGTCACGACCCTCGTAACTCATAGATCTAGATCCCAAACCCTAGATAGATTCTAGGGTATGCTTTCATCCAAGATCCTTTGCGCCTTGAAATCTCTTTCTTTTGTTTGGATTTCTCACGTAGAGGAGGGGTTCATGCACATAGAGAAACCTTTTCTCTTCTCTCTTCCTTTCTCTCTCTCTTTTCATTTTCTTCTTCATGTTCTCATCATCTCATCTTGCACAGCTCCACAAAATCAGATTTTATATATGCGCACAAACATGGGAGGCATGAGGATTTTAGATAAGATGGTTGGCTTGTTCATTCAAACTCAAACTCTTTTGAATTTGAATAACAACCAGCCTATCTTATCTACATGAGGTGTGAGAAAGGAAGGGTGTGCGCCCTCTTATGTGTGGATTTCTTCACAAAAATTCTCAATTCTCATGGAGAAAAGGGTGGCACAAGATCAAGATGATGTGTCGCATAGGACTAGTCAAAATAATCTTTCAAAATTTATCCAATTAAGATCCAATCCAAAATAATTTGGCTAGGCCCAATTAGATTAGATTAAATCCAACTTATTTAGGCTTAATTAGGCTTAGTTAAATCCTAATCAAATTAGAAATTAATCAAGCCAAACCTCTGATCAAATCAGAGATTAAACATCCTTGATGATTAGATCATATTATAACCTAATCAGATCAAATCCAAATGAATCAAATTAAATTGGTCTTGATTCAAAATAATCACTCAATCAAATTGAGTTAATTAGTGATCAAATCACTAATCAATCTTGATCAATCATTAGATCAAGTAGGAATCTCTAGTGTGTGTGACCTTACAGGTTCAAACCTAAGCTGGTAGCATAGAAATCAATTTCTTGTACTAATCGACATGACCATCTAGCAATGGTACCCAATGTCCAGATAGGCCAAATAGTGTAATTGCAATATTTAGAACCTACGTTAATATGGTTACCACATAATTCATCCCTTTGATCTCTGTGCATAGGATGACTCAAGGTTTAACTATCAATCCTGAAAGATACATTCAAATCATGTCTTAAAGCAATTAGTCCTGTGGCCCCTCACAAGTACTACCTTAGCTAAGGCTATGCTAAATTAAAATACTATTGAACATAGCTCTTAAGTGTAAGAGTGGTCAATCCCATCTTGATTCATACATCGACTTCTTAAGTACTTGACTGTATCCAAAAATCTTTCGTCACTGAGCTAAAAATTCAGGTAGTCCGGCACCAAAGCACAGTGAGTTGCTTGGAAATCACCATCTTAGGTCGGAGGGATAATTATGTTTATATTTCATCAAAATAATTCTTGATAGTAGAAAAGCTCTAGAGTCGATCACGTTCAGTGCAGATGTACCCCTACATCTCACCTGTATGCCATACTAGTATCTCCATATTTCTTGATTAAGAGGACAACCAACTTATATGGCACATAATGACATATACTCAATAAATATTGTTATCCTTGGTAACAACATATTATTTGGTCGTAAACTTATTTAAGGACTAAATGATAAATTCTTCTTTGTCAATTCTAAATAGTCCTAAGAACTTCATCATAATAGACAGAAGTTCATTAGAAGATGAAAGATTTATGATGAAAAAACTAGAATAACTTTTATTCAATAAATAATTTATATATAATTACATAAATTAGCTCAATCATCAATAGGCTAATGATTGACTGTGGAACATTATTCTCAATAATCTCCCACTTGGCCTAAACCCAATCGGTGCAGTATCATATACCCATCTTCGACTTGAAGTCGTTGAACTCCTTCACCGCAATGGCTTTAGTTAATGGATCGGTTAGGTTCACCTTTCCAACAATTTTCTAAAGATCAATGTCACCTCAATCCACGATCTTTCAGACAAGATTGAAGCGGCATAGAATAAGCTTCATCCACCGGTGTGCTTTGAGTTTCTTCGCCTGAGTAATGGCTCCAGAGCTATCATAGAAGAGCAGAACTAGACCATCTAAGAAAGATGCTACTTCAAGCTTGGTGATGAACTTCTTCAACTGCACGGCTTCTTTGGCAGCATCTGATGTAGCAACATGCTCTGTCTTACACACTAAAATGGCCATGGTATGCTGCATGAAACTTTTCCAGCAGACAATACCACTACTAAGCGTAAACACATATCTTGACACACTCTTCCTATCATCATGATTAGACTGAAAATTGGAGTTTGTAAACCCCTTAAGTTTCAAGTTTGATTCACCATAAATAATCCACTGGTCCTTAGTACTTTTAAAATACTTTAGGATGGTTTTAATAACATTCCAGTGATTCTCTTTTGGATCAGATTGGTATCTACTCACTATCCCTAGTGAGTATGCCACATTTGGTCATATACATGTCATGGCATACATAATAGAATCCACTGCCAAAGTATATGAAATTCTACATGTACGCTCTCTCTCTTGAGGTGTTGTCGGATAATCTCTCTTCAAGAGAGAAATTTCATGGTCTATCGGTAGATAGCCCTTCTTGGAATTCTCCATGCCGAACCTCTTTAGCACACTATCTATGTACTTGGATTGGGACAATCCAAGCAATCTTTTAGATCTATCTCTATAGATCTTCATCCCTAAGATGTAGGAAGCTTCTCCCAAGTCCTTCATGGAGAACTATGACGATAGCTAGATCCTTAATCTTTGTAATGCAGGAACATCATTTTCGATTAAGAGAATGTCATCTACATACAGAATGAGAAATACAACTGCTAGACCATTAGCCCACTTATATATGCAGGGTTCTTCTTGGTTCTTAACGAAGCCATGCATCTTGATCATCCTATTAAAATGTATGTTCTAACTTCGAGATGCCTACTTCAGTCCATAAATGGAGCTTTGAAGCGTGCATACCTTAAACTCATCTATGGATATGAAATCTTTAGGTTATATCATATACACCTCTTCATCCATCTCTCCATTTAGAAAATTTGTTTTTACATCTATTTGTCAGATTTCATAATCTAGTTGTGCAGCGATCGCAAGCATGATCCGAATGGAGTTGAGCATTGCTATAAAAAAAAATATCTCATCATAGTCAATACCATAATATTGACGATATCCCTTGGTAACCAGATGAGCTTTATAGGTCTCCACCTTTTCGTCTATGCCCCTTTTTCGTTTGAAAACCTACTTACACCCTAGGGATTTTATCCCTTTGGGTGGGTCAACCAATGTCCATATATTGTTGACCTTCATAGACTCCATTTCAAATCTCATGGCCTCAAGCCATTTTTCAGAGTCATGTCTCTACATTGCATCCATGTAGGTGATCGGATTCTCGTCGTTCTCATCAAGTTTGATAGGATCACCATCCTAAATCAAGAAACCAATGTATCTGTCAAACTGACGTGGTACTCTACTAGATCACATTAAGGGTGTAGGTTCAATAGGCTCTGGGTCTGATCAAATCAAATCTGGTTCAGATTCAGCAACTTGTGTCAATTCTTTCATCTGTTGAACTTTCTCAAGTTCGACCTTAGAGGCATTAGACCCTTCACCAAGGAATTTCTTTTCTTAAAAGACTATCTTAAGACTGCAAACATCTTTTGTTCATCAACTAGGTAGAATTAATACCCTTTGGTCTCTTTTGGGTATCCTATAAAACTATACTTGTTAGACCTAGGTTCAAGCTTATCCGTTACTAAATGTTTGACATAAGCAGGACATCCCCAAACCTTAAGGTGCGAGAGTACTGGCTTACATCCTGTCCACATCTCATATAGCATTGTAGAAATAGACTTACTCAAAATTCTATTAAGAATATAATAAGCTGACTCGAGTGCAAATCCTCAGAAGAAGATTAGTAGACCGGCAAACTCCATCATAGATCGAACCATGTCCAATAGGATCTGATTTCTCCTTTCAGACAGACCATTATACTATAGTGTTTCAGGAGGAGTCTATTAGGAGAGAATCCCATTCTCTCTAATATATGTCAGAAATTTACTGAAAAGATACTCACCCCCTCGATTAGATCGAAGAGTTTTAATACTCTTTCTAATTTACTTTTCTACTTCATTATGAAATAGTTTCAATATTTCAAATGACTCCGACTTATGCTTCATTAAATAAACATACCCATACCTCGATAGGTCATCTGTTAAGGTTGTGAAGTAGAAATATCAACCTCTAGCACTTGTACTCATGGGTCCACATATATTAGTATGTATTAGACCCTGAAATTTACTGGCATGTTCATCCTTTTCAATAAAAGGTGACTTGGTCATCTTCTAAAGAAGATAGGACTCATTGGTCGGTAGTGATTCACAATCACTGACCTCAAGAATTTCTTCTTGAGCCAACCTATTTATTTTGTTCTTGTTGATATAACCTAGCTTGCAATGCCAAAGATAGACATCTAACATATCATCTATTCTAGGATATTTACCGAAGGTTTGGACTATGTTAATAGGTTGTGATAATATATATATTCCATTATTCAATTATCCAATACAAACTATAACATCATTTAAAATGATATCATAAAAATTTACTTTTATTGAAAACTGATAACTGTTCTTGGCCAAAAGGCCTACAAAAGTTACATTCAATAAAAAAAATTATACAAAAGTGACAATCACTAAGAATAGCTCTATGAGAATTGATTACAAGATTCATGATTCCTAATGCTAAAATTGGAACTTGTCTTCCATCTCCAATGTTCAAAAATCTCTCACTTTCACCAAATCTCCTTCTGATCTATAAATCCTACATCGAATTACAACTATGATAAGAGCTTTTGGTATCTAATACCCAGGTAGTAGTATCAAAAATTGAGAAGTTGCAAGAGGTTATTATATAACTATCTTGTGCAGCAACTACTTGCTTCCTCCTCGACTTTTCGATTTCAGGATGGCAATATACTGAGAATAGTTCCTCTTTCAATGCCCCTGCTTCTTGTAAAAGAAGCACTCCATCTGGCTTTGGTCGGGCTTATGCTTCTTGGTCTAATCCTGTATAGATGTCCCAACATGCGGCTGCACTTTCTTGCTCTTCTTCTTCTTATTCTTCTTCCCTTTCTTAAAGGGTCGATCAGAAGAAGATCCTCTCACAATAATCACTGATCTCTTTTGGAGCAAATGATCCTTCTCAAAGTTCTACATCAACCCTAATAACCCATGGTAGTTCACTGCAGGCTTTGTCATTCTAAAATGAGTAAGGAAAGGAAGGGAGGACTTGGGCAATGAATTTAGGATCACATCCTTCCCGAGCTACTCACACAGGAGAAAATCTAGCTTACTCAGGTATTCAATCAACTCGATCATATACAATACATGATCAATGAATGACACCCCATCCCTCATACGAGCATTAAAAATGACATAACTAGTCTTATGCCTTTCAACGTTGTCAAGCATGCCAAAGGAGTCATTTAATATTTAAAGCATCTCCTCGAGCTGGGCATTTTCAAATGTATGGTTGAACTCATCATTCATTGCTACGAGCATAATGCACTGAGTAGTGGTGCGGTCATTGAGCCTCTTCTGGTAAGTGTCTCTCACTGCCTTAATAGCGTTCGGGGCTGGCTCCTCAGGTGCCAGATCAGTCAATACGTATAAGATCCATTCATGCTCCAAGATGATCTTCAACTTTTAATATCAGCTATCAAAGTTGGGTCCCATGAGTTTGTTATGGTCCAATAATGATCGGAGTGATAGGGTAGTGGCTATTTTTGCACAAAAGTAAAAACATAGACTTAATTAGTATATGAATTATTTACTCTAGAGATTTTAACTTTAGTCTAAAGGTCCTTCCACTATTTTGTTTGAATTGATAGCTTCTACCTTCAATTTGAGGAATTATCCTTAATTTTCTAGTGGATATTAGAATCCACATAGACTACACATGAGCCCAACTTTGGTTAGTCAACCAATGTGCACTTATGGATAGGTTCATAACCAATTATTTCATCAAACAACTTCTAGTAATTTAATTTTTTCCCTAAAAGTCTAATCGATAGGCTTTGGCCTTTGCTGAAAAGATCCCGTTAGGTCTAATAATTAACATGACCATATTTGGTGCATCAGACCAACGAATGATCAGGCCTGACTTTGGCCGACCAACCTGACCACCATTAGAAAGACATGATCAAATTATTATATTATGAATGATAATTTTATTAGTTAATAAGCACCAGATCTTTGGACCTCCAATGATTATTAAACTAATGGACCCATTATCACTCAACTTAATAGAAAGCTCTGACTTTGTTATCATCATAACTTTATCATTCTAAGGACCTAATAATTTTAGAGGATTTTGTTAACCAATTTAAAAAAGAATTAACCAACCAATTTGGATCCTCCCACTGACTTTACCAAGTCAGATTAATAAGGACCTAATTCAAGCCGACATTAAGAGCATCTAAATCAGTCAAACTAATTTACCTAATTGACGTGGGTGAGCCAAAATAACCAAGTTCTCTAATCAAAATCTAATTCATCAGGATGGCCAAGTAAGTGAGATCAATGGAAGGGGATATGCCATTAACTCATCAAAGATCAAATCAGTACGAGTAGCTCCCAATTAAAAACCACCGATCTGAGCTACCAGACATACCTTAAACACCATCTAGTTTATTAGTTTCAATTTGACCAACCTAACAATTTTAGGTTCAATCGCATAGCCACTAGTCAAGTCCATTTGGTGAAGAAAAAATCAGATTTTCCTGCCATAGGATGCAACTGATCGGATCAGATTTGTAGCAAAATAATTTTAAAAATTTTCTATGATCTGATTAGATCTAAGAGTTCTCAAATTTGATTAGATTGATCTAAAATTAGAAGTAAAATAAAAATAAAAAAATAATAATAATTATCACTTGATTAGGTAAATCGTTTACCCATTATGATGATCTGACGATTGATCTGAGATTCTGATTAAGCCGCACACGCACCAAGCCTCTACTGGTATCCACTTGGATTAGATCTAGAAGTCTCCTCCTTCTGGATCTGATCTCCAAAGATCAGATCTGATGTCTTCCCATAGAACCTTCAAATCAAACTTTGAGGGCTATGCATTCGTCTCTCGAACACCGTCATCTCTCATTGATCTTCGTGCCAATGGAACTTGATCTTTGCTCATAGGTTTTGCCCAACTCTTGGGCATAGAGAAGAGGAAGAGGATCAGATAAGGAAGGCATGGAGATGGAGATTTGGACAGGGCTTTTCCATAAAGAAAAATCTTTGCACAACAGCTTGCATTGGACCCTTTAAATAGACCAAACCAAGAGTCCCTTCGCATGTGACTTTGAATAGGTCAAAGCCAACAAGCAGAAGGACTCTTCAATGATCTCCATGCCCTACACGACTTTATTCTAAATTTTTGTCACACAAAAATCCCAAAAAATGACATGGAACAATTTAGGATAATAGGAAGTTGTTTCATAACTCTTATCTCCTAAGAGTTTGAACTATTCAAACTTTTGACCCATTCAAACTTGATTTGAATGGGATGCCTCCATACATTTCCATAAGGGTGCAAACCATAAGGGGCATGGCCTTCTTTTCCTCACGTAAATTCCATATGGACGTGCACCCTCAGATAAATTCTAGTGGCGCACGCCATATCTCTTCTTTCCAACAAATTGGGTTAACATTTGACCCTTGTCCTTTTCTCATATCATGGTATTTTGGATAAAATCTTTTTAGATTCCATCCAATAGATTTATGTCAAGTCCTAATCAAATTAGAACAAGCCTTGATCCGACCAGGACTCGATCTAATAAGATCAAAAAAAATTCGTCTAGAATTTTTGGGAGAGGCTTGTCCAAATTCCATCTCATGATTTTAGGACAAGCCATAATCTGGCAAAGACAACCGTTATCTTATTCCCATCTTATAGAATTTAGGACAAGTCTTAATCTAGTCAAGATAAGGTCCAGCCAGATCATGATAAATTCCTATAGAGTTTTCAAATGAGCCTTGTCCAAATAGATCCAGAAATTAACAGGTCTTGTCCTGTTTCCATCTGATGGATTAGGACAAGCATATATCAGGTTAGGACATGACTTTTCTGATCTGGACAAGTTTCAGTCAGACTAGGATAGAGCGATACAAGGCTCTCGAATGAGTCAAATCCAATTTGGCTTAATCGAGATAAACCTGAAAGATGATAGAAGGAGAATATTAGGTTCAATCGTATGCTAGCACGATTTTCTTGAACTTAATTGGATCTAATCCAAATCAATGAAACAGGGTTAGCTCAATTGATGACATCCAGACCCAAATCCATAATTGTATGATCCAATTAGGTTCAGCTCTATATGGTAATAGAACATGTCGTGATCTCCATCAATGACATCATCAAAATACCTTTCATTGTACTAGAACTCTTTCGATTCATCCAATTAGAATTGTCGATCATCATGATAATTCTAATTGATCCTAAAATCTACTAGTGACACCAAGCAATATATGGTGGTAATCCATCAGAACCAAATAGCGAACCTCTCGATGCAGCTACCTGTGTGATTGGATCTTCTATCATGAGCTCAGATGGGATTAGGCTTAAGGTGAACTCATCAAACCCAACACCCATCATATAAATGAATTATTCGATTCAAGTCCGATGTGACATTCTAATAGAAACTCCTTCCTATTATTTCACACTACCATGGACATGGGTTTTAGGACTCCATCTCATGATCATCATAGGAGCACTCGTCTACCGTGGTTGATAGATCCCATCTTGGTGCGATCCAATTCCTACAATGAACATGCTATATCCAACATACACCTTAGGATTCTAAATAGCTAGAAAATTGAGTTATGGCATAGTCAAACTATAATACCCTCAAGATGAACTATCGATGCACCTCAGATTAGAGAATCAAACATATGCTATAGCATCAAGCTAGTCATCGATGAGAAGATAGGTGATAAGTACCATAAATTCACCAATATAAGTATTAATTTATTAATTAATTTATATTAATTTTTAAAAATTAATGATCAATTTATATATAATTTTTGAGAAATTCATATTTTTATTAATTAAAAAATTAATTATAAAATAATAAAAATTAGAAAATAAAATTTTATAATCAATGAAAAGAGCTCATTTTTTTGATCGTAACAAAATAAGTTTGGAGCAAAATGGAGTTAAAATAGAAAAGATATGAATTTCTAAAGAAATAAAATAAAAAAATTTTAAATAAAAAATAGCATACGGCTCAAATGGCTCAAGCCACCACGCCGCAGCAGCCGGCGCGTCCAAACGTGCCAAGCCAAGCCGACTAAGACGGTGTGCCAGGCCATCCAAGCTAGCCGACTCAAGTCCAGAAGCGATCAACCGATCTACAAAATAGTATGGACCGCTAGCTCAGCAGACACCGGTTAATCAGAGCCTGCCACGTGGTGGACCTAGACCCCTAAAGGATTTACAGAAAATTCATCATGACTCATAGGGCATTTTTGTCTTTTCATCTATCAATAGAAGATGCTGATTGGTTGCGGTGCATGATGTGGCCGATCCACGCGGTCCATGGAAATAGTAAACGCGCGATCGTGCAGTGGTGGTTGTTTGCGATCAGGATCGGACGGTCAGGTTCTTTTTCGATTGCTAATATCACCCGGATCGCCATCGGATGGCAGCGCCTGATTCCATCTTCGATCCGACGGTCCAGAAGGCTTCCGACGGTGATCAAACTCTCACGCACATGATCAACGGTGTAAATTTCTCCATCAAATGTGATCTAACGGTCAAAAATTAATCCAACTTGATCTTGGCCATTACATGTCTATTTTTTGTATTTTTGGAAGCATCGAATCACCATCCAATGGGCAGAATTAAAAGAACTCAATAGGGGCTATTTTAATCCAAATTTCACTCAGATTTCTTCCTATTTTCATGATTAAAACAATCCTTAGTCCCACATTGCCTCCAGAAGAAAATATCTAGCCTCCCTAGCTCTATAAAAAGGACCCAGGCCTTCAGAAATCATCATCTCCGGTCAAAGTGAAGCTTTGGTACAGGGTAAAGCCAGGCTATGGGTTAATGGCTGCTTCAAGGCAATTGGTGCCAAGAAGAAGAGCGGGACTTCTACACCATCTTTCCACCAATACCGATCCTAGATCAAAGATCAACCTATTTTATTTTTTTTATTATATATTTAAATTATGAACTTTTTAATTAATATAATATTTATTTTTATGCTCTTAATTTTTGTTGTAATTTAATTTTTACATTTTAATTATTATTTTTTATTGTAAGTAGATGCTAAGATCTAACTAGTAGATCTTAGTACCAAGTTTAAATTTCCATACCTTTTAATTTTTATGTTTTTTTAATTTTCTGACTTCACTTTTGATCCCAAAACTCTTCTCTTTTCTTTTTCTTTATAAAATAAAAGAATTTAAATCTAAAAAAACTACCTTCCCTATGGATTCGATCCGACTCACTGCTATCTATGGATTTTTAATTATTTTAAAAAGTAAGATTAAATTGATAAACATAGTATCTTAACGACAACATCACATTCCTATCAAATTTTTGGCGCCATTGCTGGGGCAGGCATGGACATTAAATTTTTTATCTCTTTGATTTTTCTATAAATAAATTAAAAATAAAATTTTTATTTTCTTATAAATATTGCTTGCTAATTTTTTTTATTATTTTACAGAAAAAGAGATTAAAGAACAAAAAGAATCAGGAGTTTTGCTTGATGAGATCAATCCTAACCCTAGTTCTCTTTTCTTTTTATTTATTTATTTACTTATTTTATTTTTAAATTAATTTAAAAAATATCCATTTAAACCTAATTAAAAGCCTCATGATAAGATTAGAATTCCTAACTGCTTAGAGCATGCATCATATTATTTTTATTTTTATTTTTATTTATTTATTTATTTATTTTGGTGATTGCTGAAAGTAAGGTGAGTCTTTCAGAATTCAATTAGTTGCATACATCTAGTTTAAGTTGCATAGAACCCTTTGATTAAAATTTTTGTGTGCATATTCATCTTTAAATCAAATTAAGGGCACAATCCAATTAAATAAGATAAGGTGGGGATTTGATCACCCTTTCTTGGCCCACAGATAACCAACCAGCATCCTGCATTGACTTAAGCCTTTAACTTTAAAATCAATTAGACATCAACCCTAGGAACTCGAGCTCAATAGGATAAGAAATCCTAAGAGTTGAACCAAGTTAGGATTAGTCAATTTGACTGGTGTCTAGGAAAGTGGTTCAGGGACGACTGGGCCCGAAGGAAGGTGGTTTCTAATTGGTTCCATTAGCTTACCTGGCCAAGCATAATTGGTGTCTAAGGTAAGCAATGGGGGGACTCCCACCGACCTTACACTTATTTGGCAAGTTGATTGGCTAATCCTACACTTGGAGGGCTTGAAAGTGACCTTGATACTTAGGAGCTGTCTAGATATAGGATAACCATGTCAGGATTAATTGATCAACTTGATTGCTAACCAACATCAAATCTAATTAAACCTAATTCTTTTCTCTCTTTTTAGTTCTAGGACTCCTTAGGACCTCTTCTTTAGAACTCTTCTTTCTTTCTTCTTCTTTCTCCTATAAAAATAAAATAAAATAAAAATTAAATTTAACTAACTATAAAAATATTAAAAATAATAATTAAATTAAATTAGTAAATAAACTAATTAATTTTTAATATAATAAAATAATAAAAAAATATAAAAAAAAATTTAAATTTTTTTTTGAACGACACGTTAGGGTTGCACTAGTGCATGCACGGTAGAAAATCGCTTTACCTGATCTAGTTGAACCCAACTATAAAATTAAAAGGCTGAATTGTATTAATCCCGATAACCAAATGGCTGAAAATTTTTGAGAACCACCTAAGCAGATGAAAGAATACTTTATTTCTTCTACCTATAATCCATCGACTTGTATCCAATTACTTGAAATTCATGCTACCCACTATGAGATCAAGTCGACTACAATCCAGATGCTTCCATCTTTCTATGGGAACATCAATGAAGATCCTTATAAATATCTAGATGAATTCTTAGAAATCTGCTCTACGGTGAGAATTCAAAATTTAACTAATGATGTCCTTAGACTAATTTTATTTCCCTTATCATTAAAAGACAAAGCCAAGTACTGGCTTAGGACAATATGGAGATCAATTAAAACTTGGGCTAACTTGCAAAGTGAATTTCTTAAAAAATTTTACCCCATAGGCCGAACCAATACTATGAGGCGAGCTATCACTGGATTTGCTCAGCTTCCAGGAGAACAGATTCACGAGTCATGGGAGAGACTTAAGAAACTTCTTAGAAAATGCCCATACCATGATCTGTCTAAGTGGCAAATAGTTCAAGCTTTCTATGAGGGTTTAGGAGACCAATACAGATAGATAGTAGATGCATCCTATAGAGCTGCATTCATGAATAAGAGTGAGGATGAAGCCTATACCTTATTTGAAATCCTGAGTGAAAACTCAATTAAGCATGCTTCGTTGTCTTTCCACCAAACCTGGGCAGGGATCCATAAATTTAAACATCTAGAATCTAGTCATAAGATTGATTTAAATTTGGTAAATAAAGTGGACTTTCTTACCCAAAAATTAGATCAAGTCCTAACCCTAGGTCAACAATCTCCTGCATAATTCACATCATCTTCTAATTATCAGGAGATTTATTCAATCTGTGCTAGCCCAACCCATCATGTGAGTGAATGTCCTATGACTGCACAGTTTTCATCTTTTATCCAAGAACAAGTCCAAGTTGCTAAAGACTACTCCAAGCTGGTTAATGATCCATTTTCAAATTCATATAACCAATATTGGAGTAACTATAATTTTTCTTGGACATCTCAACAGACTCAGGCTCAGACCCAAATTTCATCGGTACAAAATTATCAAAATAAATCGCAATACCAAAATTATGCCTATAATGATGATCAGCCTAGTCAGTTTACCCAACCATCATATTACAATCATCCCTCATACCCACCTCCTCAACAGACCAATCCAGTTGATGATAGATTTAACCAACTTCAATAATTAATTCTAACTCAACAACAATCTATCGCCAAGCTGGAAGCCCAAATAGGTTAATTAGTTGAATCTAACATGAGGAGAGAACTAGATCAACTACTGAACCTACCAATTTCAAACAACCCATCTAATGTCCACCAACTATCTGGATCAAGTTATCAATTTAATGTCTCACTTAAGAATCTCCAATCTAAGAATACCAAAATAATTCCTGAACTTAAAAGCTATAGGACTCTTATGGATCCATACCAAGATCAGGTTAGAGAGGCTAGTACTAATGCTAGCCAAAAAAAAAATTTAGAGGAATAGATTAGTATTGAGACTAACCACAAAGAAGAACCCGAGCCAGGAACTAGTACTGATGCTGGTTCTAGTTTAAATGAGATAGAAATAGGAAAAAAGAGAATAGATGATTTACCCAAAACTTATAAACCTAATGTCCTATTCCCTTCAACCCAAGAAGCCAGTTCTTCTTACAAAAATCAAGAGGCATGTAATGAAATATCAATGGAGTTATTTAAGCAAGATCACATTAATTTATCTCTAGAATTAAAATAGCCTTTAGTCACCATTCCAGCACCCATTGAATCAAACTTAACTCCTAAAACTCCATTCCTGAGTATTTTAGAAGAACAAATAGGAGAAATTCTTAATAAACATGGGTCTGAGAATAGGATTACAAATTATATCCCTAAAATTAATATTGATTATATCAATAATAGAATTATAAATTAACTTTCTAAGATTGACAATCCAAAACCATTAGAATTTGTCAATCCAATATTCGACACAGGATATTAAGCTGCATTGTGTCTGACTGAAGACGGTAAACATAGCACTTGTTGGGAGGCAACCCAATATTTAGTTTTTATCTAATTTATCTTTTTAGTTTATTTTTTTTTAGGATAATTTGAATAAGTTGGAGGGAGAGCACAAATTTTCAAAGGCATGTGCTGGACCAAAAATATAGTCAGGTGTATTCTTTCATGTTCTTTATTACACCCTTTATTTTTTCTTCTCCATTATGGACAATGTCGATTAAGTTGAGGGGGAGAAAAATAAAAATTTTAAAATTTTAAGTCCTCAAAAAAGTTAGTATTTAGTATTTAGACACCTAATTATGCTTAAGAATCGAATTAAACTAAGCATTTTTAAAAGAAAATTGAGATACATAGATCAGAGAACCTATGAGATATTGAGGAATCAAGTATTAAGAAAATTCAATAAAGAGTTAAGTCTAGAACATAAAAAGTTTTTTCTTGAAGCATTTCTAATTATTTCTACTAGCATCAAAGAAAAGTCTACTTTTTATAGGCTTGTGTAGGGTAACTATACGTTTCTTCATATAAAAAATTTATTTTAATAAAATAGTTTCTAAGTACTTCTCACTGAGTAACCGGGCCTCTTTGCCTAAGCAAGCATTGAGTTTCGCATCAAAAGGTGGGAAGGGCAAAGAAGCTCGTTGTAAAGCTAGTCTTAACTCGTAGCCTATTTGATTCGAGCTAGTAAGTCCGAGGGGTATTCTATACCTAATGCCCTAAAGCCAACTAGTTTGGAAGTCATTGGCCCAAGACTTGCTACATGGATTAAATAGAAAGCTTAAGGGATTAAGACACTCAATAGTGGTACAACATTAAAAAAAAAAAAAATATTAGTTTTCCACTGAGTAATCGGGTTCTGTTGTCTAAGTAAGCAATGATATTCGCATCAAAAAGTGGGCAATATAAAAATATAAATTAATAAATAAAGGATGGAAGTAGCAATACACTTGTCTATATAAAAGTTTAGACAAATCAGAGATAAAGATGGGATTTTAAAAAAAGTTCAGAAAAATTTAATGCTCTTTACTTAATTTTTCTATTGATAAGTATTAATACCCCAATGATATATCTCACTTAAGCTCTGCTAAATATCAATGGCCATTTTGAAAACTGCTTACGTAAAATTCGAAACTCTAAAGTTAAAAAAGGTATTTAAAACTAAATTCTTTCTTTATTCAAGGATGAGCAAAGCTTAAGTTAAGGGGTGTGATAAGTACCATAAATTCACTAATAAAAATATTAATTTATTAATTAATTTATATTAATTTTTAAGAATTAATGATCAATTTATATATAATTTTTAAGAAATTCATATTTTTATTAATTAAAAAATTAAATATAAAATAATAAAAATTAAAAAATAAAATTTTATAATTAATAAAAAGAGCTCATTTTTTTGATCGTAACAAAATAAGTTTAGAGTAAAATGGAGCTAAAACAGAAAAGATATGAATTTCTAAAGTAATAAAATAGAAAAATTTTAAATGAAAAAATAACATACGGCTCAAATGGCTCAAGCCGCCACGCCGCAGCAGCCGGCCCGTCCAAATGCGCTGAGCCAAGCCAACCAAGATGGTGTGCCAGGCCATCCAAGCTAGCCTACTCAAGCCCAGAAGCCATCAGCCGGTCTATAGAACAGTATGGACTGCCAGCTCAGCAGACACCAGCGAATCAAAGCCTGCCACTTGGTGGACCTAGACCCCTAAAGGGTTTACAGAAAATTCATCATGGCTCACAGGGCATTTTGGTCTTTTCATCTATCAATAGAAAGTGCTGATTGGTTGCAGTGCACGATGTGGCCAGTCCATGCGGTCCATGGGAACAATAAACGTGCGATCATGTGGTGGTGGTTGTTTGCGGTCGGGATTGGACGATCAGGTTCTTTTTCGGTTGCTGATTTCACCTAGATCACCATCGGATGGCAGCGCCTGATTCCATCTTCGATCCAACAGTCCAGAAGGCTGCCGACGGTGATCAAACTCTCACGCGCATGATCAACGATGTAAATTTTTCCATCAAGCATGATCCAACGGTCAGAAATTAATTCAACTTGATCTGGGCCATTACACGTCTATTTTTGGTATTTTTGGAAGCATCGGATCATCATCCAACGGCCAGAATTAAAAGAACTCAATAGGGGCTATTTTAATATAAATTTCACTCGGATTTCTTCCTATTTTCATGATTAAAACAACCCTTAGTCCCACATTGCCTCTAGAAAAAAATATCTAGCCTCCCTAGCTCTATAAAAAGGACCTAGGCCTTTAGAAATCATCATCTCTGATCAAAGTGAAGCTTTGGTATAGGGTGAAGCTAGGCTATGGATTAATGGCTGCTTCAAAGCAATTGATACCGAGAAGAAGAACGGGGCTTCTACATCATCTTTCCACCAATATCGATCCAAGATCAGAGATCAACCTATTTTATTTTTTTTATTATATATTTAAATTATGAACTTTTTAATTAATATAATATTTATTTTTATGCTCTTTAATTTTATGCTCTTAATTTTTGTTGCAATTTAATTTTTATATTTTAATTATTATTTTTTATTGCAAGTAGATGCTAAGATCTAACTAGTAGATCTTAGTACCAACTTTAAATTTCCGTACCTTTTAATTTTGATTTTTTTTTTATTTTTCGACTTCACTTTTGATTCCAAAACTCTTCTCTTTTCTTTTTCTTTGTAAAATCAAAGATTTCAAATCTAAAAATACTACCTTCCCTGTGGATTCGACCCGACTCACTGCTATCTAAGGATTTTTAATTATTTTAAGAAGTCGAATTAAACTGATAAACATAGTGTCTTAACGACAACATCGCATTCCTATCAATAGGCTCCCTTATGGTTGCTCAAGATGGTCATGCTCAATGTCCTTATTCTTAATAAGTACTTGTACTCTTGCTCTGATATCTCTACACCGTAGACTCATGACTCATCTATTCTAAGAAAGTGATCATACACCGATCTTCTAGATCGATCACCATCCTTGTGATGATCCTACGACTGGAAGCAGTTTATGTGTTAATTATGAAAACTCATGCTTTAAATTCTCAACTCTTGAGAATATGTGTTATCATGCCTATTAACTCAATGGATGTATCACAGACACCTTATACACAATGTGATAGAATAAATAATATTTTAATTTATTTTAGATAGAATTATAAAATTGCCCCTAGAAAGTATTTAACAAGTGATGACCAATTTAGTTTCTAGGGCACACATCCAACAAACTCCCACATGACCTAAAGCTAATTGGCTACAAATCTAAGTTCCATCATCTCAAGATGGTCTTGGATCTTCTACGGATCTAGAGGCTTCGTTAGTAGGTCAACCGCATGGTCTGTGGAGTTGACTCTCTTAACCTCGATGTATTCCTTCTTGAGGTAATCATGGATGAGGTGGAACCATCTTGTTGAAACTCTTCCAACTTATAGTACCACCATTGCATAGGAACAAACTTTTAGATGTCAACTTTTGATCATCTATGTTAGACTTAAATTCTAAGTCTACATAGCCCTAGATCTAGAGTTCACCATGCTGATCCTCTTCAGCACCTCCTTTATGTGAAAGACCCAGCATCCTCTTCAGTCTATCCCTATAGATCTAAAATGATGGATGCCTTACTTAGATCTTTTAGAGAAAATTTCTTAGATAACCATACTTTGACCTATGTCAGTATAAAAATATCATTTCATATTAGGAGGATGTCATCCACATGTAATATGAGGAAGACAACAACGCTCCCACTGACCTTCTCGAACACACTTGATTTCTCCTCATTCTTGATTAAACCAAATGATTTGATTACATCAACCATTCCAACTCTGAGATGCTTGCTTAAGTCCATAGATGGACCTTTGCAGCATGCAGACCTTTGTGATCACCATCACTGGATGTGAAAATAAAATGGCTGTTCCATAAACATCTTCCTCAAGATATCCATTTATGAATTCTGTTATCATGTTTGTCTACCATATTTCATGGTTGAAATATGCTGCAATGGCAAGCAATGTGTGGATGGATGGCTACTGATGAGAAGGTATCCTAATATCCTTTTGCCACTAGCCTAGTCTTGAATGTCTTTACATTCTCATCTATACTTATCTTTTCTCTTGAAGATCCATTTACACTCAATAGTTATTATACCTTCAGATTGATCTACCAAGATCTAGATTTAGTTCGAGTAAATCAAGTCAATCTTTGACTTTATTGTCTCTAACCAATTCTCGAAGTCAATATCTGATATCACCTCATCATAAGTTCTGGGATCATCACCATGAACCCTATTTTTCGTGAGGAACATTTTCTTTATATCCTCTGAAATAGTACCTAAGTACATTTAGAAGGACAGGAAATCCTATTTGACCTACGAGATGGATGAGGTAGTGAATTGTAGATCGGCTCAAACTAACTGGGTTCCTCAGGCTCCATGGCTCTTTGCTCTTTGGAGACCTTCTCGTCGAGCCTAATCTATCTTCTGATGCCATCATCTTGAATAAACTATTTTTTAAGAAAAATGATGTGTCAACCCACAATCACATTATGATCTTTCGAAAGATAGAAGTAATATCCTAATAACTTTTTAGGATATCCAATAAATCAAGTTCTAAGGGACCTATACTTTAACTTGTCTGCCGTCGGACAACCTAAATTTTGGGATAACTCAGACTTGGCTTCTTACCATGCCATATCTCATATGCAATGGCAGGAATGGTTTTAGATAGAACCCTATTTAGTAATTTGATAGCTGTCAATAAACTATGTCCCTAAAGAAACTCAGAAAGATCCATGAAGCTCATCATGGATTGGATCATATCTAATAGAATTCGATTTCTCTATTCTGAAAATCCATTAAGTTGAGGCATTCCAGACGAAGTCCATTATGAGACTTTGCTATTAACCTTGAGATAGTTTAGAAATCCCCAACTTAGGTATTCATCTCCTCGATCTGATCAAAGAACCTTAATGGGATTTTCGATTTGTTTTTCTACTTCATGACTGAACTTCTGAAACTTTTCAAAGATATCAAACTTGTATCACATCAAGTACATATACCCACACCGAGATAGATTATTGGTAAAGGTAATAAAGTAGTCATAATTACCTCTAGTCGGCACATCGAATGGGTCGAACACATCTATATGTACTAGGGCAAGTAGGACTGTGGCCTTTTTCCCATGTCCTACAAAAGGGAGCTTGGTCATTTTGCCTTGAAAGCATGATTCACAAATTGGATATGACTCAAAAGTCAATGAACCCATTAGTCCGAATTTCTCTAATTTGTTAATCCTATCTTTAGCTATATGACTTAACCTTAAGGTGCCATAGATACCTTCATTAATACTATCTCTAGATCATTTTGATCCTATGGCATTCACATTTTGCTTGATAGACTCAATGATAAGCATTCCCTCAGAAGATCCTTCTTCCTGCTTGTTCTTCAGGCTGACCAGGTACCCAGGGTAGTTCCGCTTCCAATGACCATCAAAGTTGCAGTGAAAACACTTTTCCTTCTCTGTGGTCTTGTTTTTTGGCTCGCCTTTTTTTTTCTCCTCTATTTTCTACTTCTTTGCAGACTTTTTCTTTTTTCCAAAAGACTTTCTCTTGGAAGAAGTCTACCCTATAGCTGGAACTAAGTCATTTAAATTCTTCAAAGTTTGCTCAACAGTAACCAGCATATTCATTAATTTGAACAAGGTGCACTGGAGCTAATTCATATAGAAGTCTATGATAAACTCTCATATGAATCATTCAAGGATTGCAAGATCACATCAATCGGCAGATCCTTGTTCATCAAGACATCGAGCTTCTCAAGCTCTTCTAGATCGTTGATCATTGCCAGGCAATGATCTTTGATAGACTACCCATCATGTATCTGCACCTTAAATAGTCTTCTAGAGACTTGATAATGCGCTGCGTGACTCTGATCACCAAACAACTATTGCAGGTGCGCCAATATTTGACGAGCAGTCCTAATATCTTCATGTTGGCACTACAACTCATCTAATATTGAGCCTAACATGTAGCACCTAGCTTTGTTATCATTGTTCGAAAACTTTTCATGAGACACTCTCTGATCCACGGTTGGACGTGCTGGTAAAGTGGGGTTGGTCCTAGTCCAATACATAGGTCAGCATTTTAAAAACCAAAATAATTTTAATGTTCTTTAGCCAATCCTTGTAAATTGGTTTGGTCAACCTGTGGGTATCTAGGATTCAGACTAGGAGGTTTGAGGCAGATATTTTTCTATAGAGAGTCAAAGTTTCTAGTTAGACTTGTAATTTGACTCAACCAATTTATTTAAGAGTTTTATTTCTAAACAAATTAGGCTCCAACTATTTTTTTGGATCTCTACACTTCCTTGGCAGAGATATGAAAATCTCCACAATCATTGATTTCTAGTTAGTCATGCATTCCGACCGACTGGCTCATTACCTCACCTAATAGTTATTAGTGATGGGTCAGCCAGTGAGTGGATAACTCTTATCCAATGATTCTCTAACCATGGTGTACCCAAACCTAGTCTCTAATTCATGAAGCTGACCATGCCTAGAATATTACTCCACTCCCTAGTTAAGTCAAACCTATTATTTGCACAAATTGGATTCCTGATTGGGTCCCTCACCATATCCATAATATTGAGCCCAACCCATCCAACCCATAGCATCCAATGCCTAATAGATATGGTTGCATCTTTTCTGTGTAACTGAACCACTATATCAACCCCAAGAATTGCCCGCACATCTATAATGATGGAAGACCTAGGACATAATATTCTCTTAGGAAGATTTGATTTGATCTCTTAGACTCAATTAGCCATAACATTTATGACTTACCTAGTGGCATGGGTTAATTCGAATTATTAGCCACCTTAAACTAGAACTGGGTCGATCCAATCGACTAGGTAAGTGAGATCAGTGGAAGGAATATGTCATTAACTTGCCGTAAATGCATTTAGGTTCAGTAGCTTCTAATTAAAGATCTCTGATCGTATCTGCCATACTTACCTTAGAAACTGACTTGTCTGATCAGAACTGATCGAGTTATCCTACAATCCAAGCTCAAACTATGGAGCCAAATTAGATCTTAACTTGATCAACCACATATGACTGCGAGTCAACCTTGATCCAGACTTAATCATATTAGCATTGTCAAATCTAAGCACTCTTGATCCCACCTAACCAACTCTTGATTCGGTTTGATCAACCACTAGACCTAATTGAGCTACCCACACCCAAACCCATGATTTATGAAGGTATCTTAGATCTAAAATTTCATAATTTTTTGATATATTTAATTTTATAAACTTAATTCTTAATTAAGTCTAAGGGTTTAATAACAAAATATGTATAAAAAATTTTAGAATTTCAGGATCTAGGATTTTGCAGAAAAATAAGTTTTTGATTTTTAATTAAGGACAAACGTGCAGCATGCCTACACGCCATAAGAGCATCCTATCAATTGAAAAGAGAGGGCCTTTAAACCCTTTTTAATCTTATGATCGGACGACCAAGGGGAATGACTTAATTAGAAATATGAACTATAGTACAAAACTATTAGATCTAAAGCATATATCTGTTACATAATTTAAGATCCTATTTATACATGCTTTACACACATCTCATATATCAAATTTAATATTTAAATTTATGTTTCAGATCTGATTACATTTGATGCAATATCTGAAAATAATATTTTAAGTAATTTCTTCATAAAAATTTTTAATCTAGACTACTCATGGTATAGATCTATGAAACTTGTCTAGACATGCATTGCATATGTCATACATATGAAATTTTTAAATGCATCTCATACTTTCAGATCTAATTATATCATATATAATATCTAAAACTTAACTAATCTAATCACATAATCTTCAAAAAATTAAATGAATATTTCATAAAATTTCTTATTTAGACTATGAGATTATACTAGAGATCTAGTCTAGACATATGCTGCCTATATCATATATATCAAAATTTTAAATTAGATTTTATGTTTTAGATCTAATTACATCTAATATAACATCTGAAACTTAAATAATCAAACCATAAAAAATTAAATCAGATCTGTTGGGGATAAATTCCGCTCCAGTCGAAGTCTAGCTTGATACCCAGCCTAACGCAACCAGTAGCCACAGAAGAGCTACGGCAGACGGGCCTCAGCCGAACTCTCAGCGGTCGAGCTTCTTCCAGCAAGCCGAACTAGTTAGCCACCGAGCTTCTTCCGAGCTCCCAACGTCAAGACCGGACCCCTTCAGCCGGCCGAACTACTTAGCGGCCGAGCTCTTGGAACCCACAGCATCGGAGCTTCTTCGAACCCGTTCAGCTGGCCGAGCTGCTTGGCGACTGAGCTCCTTGGACTCCAAGCGGTCAGACTTTAACGGAATCCCCCAGCGCCCAAACTCCTTGGCGGTCGCCCCCTCGGCCGAACTCTCCAAGCAGTCGCCCCTCGGTCGAACTCCTCAGCGGTCGCCCTCTCGGTCGAACTCCTCAAGCAGTCGTCACTCGACCGAACTCCTCACGGTCGTCCTCGCCGAACTTCGGCCGATCGAGCTCCTACTGAACTCTCAAGCGTCCAAGCCCCAGCCGAAGTCCAACAGCCGGTCGAACTCTCCAACGGTCGAGCTCGACCGAACTCTTCAGCGGACGAGCCTTAGCTGCATACCTCCAGCCAGATGCCTATGGGAGCCGAACTCCCTCATATCTTCCTCTTCAGGAGCCCAAACTCCTCCGAAATGGGCACACGATGAAGGCCTTCAACCCTTCATTCGGCTAGCTATGCAGCCATCACCATCAGTCCACCGCAAGCTCTACAGCCGTCACCATCAGTCCACCACAGATGATAGCGACCTACTATCAGGCGGCGATGGCTATCACCATCGATCCACCGCACACGGCACCATCCCATGAGACTGACTCTGCCGAACCTCGAGCGGCCCACCAGCACGCGGCTACAGTTGTCACCATCAAGCTCCGCTATAAAAAGGACCCTCCCGATACGCTAAGGCTAAGCTCTCTGACCTCAATCTCTCTAAGCTCTCCTCTTCTTCTCTAAGCTTCGAAACTCATTCCGAGCACTCCATTCCTATTGGCCGAAAATTGACTTGACCGTTGGAGGGTCCTGCCGGAGCCACCCCCCATCGGTTTCGGATGAGACTTTGTTTTGTAGGTCCCCGATGGCGACCTCAGCGACCTCGACCCCAGCTACCTCCGACGATGATGAGTTTCTGCACCAACAGATTAGCGCTAGAGGAAGGGCTTGAACCTTCAATCTTGTGGTTAAAGGAGTGCTCGGCGACTTTCCTCCCCTCTCCGGAGATCTCCCTTCTCTCCCGAAGAGAAAATGCCTCCCAGGAGAGCTTCGACGTGGCACTCGATGGCCATCGTGATAGACTGGTCCAAGTCCCGGACATCCAATGCCGCGGCATTAAATGGGGTGACGTAATCTCGGATGGATTCCTCCCGCTTCTGCTTGACGTTCATCAGAAAGTCCGAACCTTGGTGCGGACGTCGGCTGCTAACGAAGTGAGCCACGAACTGACTGCTCATTTGGTCAAATGAGAAGATCATACTCGACTTTAATGTTGAGTACCAGTTTCTAGCTACTCCCCTTAAGGTAGATGGAAAAGCTCGACACAGTATGGCATCTGAAGCACCGTCGAGCAGCATCATGGCACGGAAGGCCTCCAGATGATCAACTGGATCAGAAGTTCCAACGTAGCTTTTCAGTTGAGGGAGCTCGAAGGTCGGTGGAACAGGTTCTTGAATAATTTGGAATGAAGTTCAGCATAAGTGAGCCCGAAGGCCGAACTCCATCTTAAAGCTCACCATCATAGTGAAGTTCGATGCAAGCAGTGGCGGAACGAAGTTCTCCTACGAATGAAGTTCGGCATAAGGGAGGCCGAACTTCACAAGAGACCATCCAAATGAAGTTCGGCCATGCTCGAGACCGCGCTAGGGTGAGCGAGGCTGAACTCCCCCTCGAGTACGTCGCTACAACGAATTCATGGGAGGTGCAATGAAGTTCGGGCAAGCAAAGCCGACCCCCTCCCTGGGAGCAAGGAAGTCCGGACAAAGAAGCATGAAGTTCTCCTGCGAAAAGTTTTACGGGAAAGCGGAATGAAGCTCCATGCAAGCAAAGCCCGAACTCCTCGAGCTCACCAGGAAGGAAGCCCCGACATAAGGGCGCGAAGAAATCCTCCTCCCAAAGGGTTCCGCAACCACGCCCCGCTCCTCTAACTCAAATTCTGGGCGAAGTTAAGAGCTAGCCGCTAGGACTTGAAGGACTACGGCCTCCCCAAACATGCGCGATCGAAGGAAGTAAAGCCCCTACTATCATGACCACGGCCACGGCACTGAGGAATACGTTCAGCTCCAAGACGAGATTGAAGAGCTCGTCAAAAATGGACGATAGGATAAATTCCTCCAATGCCAGCCTGAAGCAAGGGAAGATCGGCTAAAGGCGCTGCCATAACCAGAAAAGACAAGAAGGTCGGCCGCCTCACGGCATCATCAACATCACCCCCGGGAGGAGCTTGGTACATCGGTGATTCATCACCTTCCAGCGTCAAAGCCAAGAGAAGCATGCTCCAAATTGACGAGGCCGGCATGAGATAGAGGAGGTCATCTGGATGGGACTTACTACCCGAGGAAACTCCGAGGAACAACACCCCGACGACCCTCGAACGGAAATGCGCTGCGATTAGCATCCCCTCGGTAAAATTCTTCCCTCTCAATAATATTATTTCTGGACGAAAAAACTATCTGATGGCAGAAGAAAGAAACGAGCGAAAGTGGCCCATTAGGAATAGGAGGAGGACCTCATCCTAACGCGAGCAAGGTCGAAGGCCTCGTTCACGAAGGACGAGATAGGGGGAGAGGCTCGGACAATGGTCCGCATGTGCCCCCACAACCCGTTAGGAATGAAGGAGGACTCATCCTAACGTGGCAAAGTCGACAGGCCTCATTCGTGAAGGACGAGATGGGAGGAGAGGCTCAGATGACGGTCCGATGTGCCCCAGCCGTTAGGAAGAGGAGGACCTCGTCCTAATGCGCAAGGTCGAGCCTCGTTCAAAAGGATGAGATGGGGGAGAGGCGGATAATGGTCTGCATGTGCCTCACAGCCATTAGGAACAGTAGGAGGACTCGTCTAATGCGAGCAAGGTCGAAGGCCTGTTAAAGAACGAGATGGGGGGAGAGGCTCGGAAATGGTCTGCATGTTGCCCCCACAGCCCGAAGGAATAAGGAGGAGACCTCATCCTAACGGAAAAGTCGAAGGCTCGTTCACGAAGGAAGATCGGGGAGGGCCGGAGACGGTGCCACACCCGTAGGAACAGGAGGAGGACCTTGTCTAACGCAAGCAAGGTGAAGGCCTCGTTCATAAAAGGATGAGATGGGGAGAGAGGCTGGACGATGGTCCGATGTGCCCCACAGCGTTAGGAAAGGAGGAGAACTTATCTAGGAGCAAAGTGAGGCCATTCACAAAGGATGGATGGGGAGAGGCTCGGGGACGGTCGCATGTGGCCATAGAGTTAGAACACGGGAGGACTTGTCCTAATGCGAGCAGGTCGAAGGCCTCATTCAATGGATGAGAAGGAGGAGAGGCTCGGACGATGGTCCGCATGTGCCCCAAGTCCGTTAGGAAGGAGGAGGACCTCGTCTATGGGCAAGTCGAAGGCCTCGTTCACGAAGACGAGATGGGGGGAGAGGCTCAGACGATGGCCCGTATTGCCACAGCCGTTAGGAACAGGAGGGGAATTTGTTAGTTTGCCTAGAAGCCAGAATTGACTGACACTTGTAATACACTTCTAGGGGCAAAATTATAATTTTGACTATATTAATGAAATGGGTTATTTTCTATCACATATGTGTATTTAGTGTCTGTGATACATCCTTTGAGTTAATGGTAATGATAATTCATATTTTCAAGAGTTGAAAATTTAAGACATGAATAATCATTATTAACTCATAAACAGCTCCCGACCATAGGATCATCACGAGGATGGTGATTGATCCAGAAGGTTGGTGTACGATCGCTTCTCTTTAGTAGATGAGTCTTGAGTCTACGGTGTGGAGACACCGGAGTGAGATACAGGTACTCGTTAGAGAACGGGGCACTGAGGTGACCACCTCGAGTAGTCATTAGGAAGTCTACCTTCTCGTCAATGACTGACTCGATGCTGCAGTAGTGTGTCTGGTTCTTTGACCTGAGATGCATCGGCAGTTCACCTTGAGGGTGTTATAGTTTGACTACACCATTACTCGGTCTCCTAGTCATATGGAACCCTGAGGTGTATGTTGGCTATAGCATGTTCATTGTAGGAACTGGATTGCATCAAGATGGAATCTATCTACCTCGGTGGTAGAGGAGTAGCCCTATGATGATCATGAGAATCAAGTCCAAATCCATGGCCATGGTAGAGTGAAATAATAGAAAGAGTTTCTATTTAGATTTTCACATTGGACTCGAATCGAATGATTACATCATATGACAGAGACTAGGGTTTGCGGTTCACCTTAACCTAATCTGATCGGGGCTCAAGATAGAAGAACTTAATCACATAGGTGCTGCACAAGAGGTTCGCATTCAGCTCTAATGGGTTGCCACCATATACTGCTAGGTGTCACTGGTGATTTTGGGAGCAATTGATGTTTAGATGATCGATCATTCTAGCTGTTCGAATCAGAAGAGTTCTATCATCGAAAGGAGTTTGATGATGTCGATGATAGAGATCATGACATATCCCATTACCAATCTGCCACGCAAGCGCCTGGCCTCTACCGGTATCCACTCAGGTTGAATCTGGAGATCCTCTTCTCTCTTATCACACCTTCCAAAAATCAGATTGGATCTAATCTGGAGGATTTCAAAAACTTTTTTAAGATCTGCATTCGTCCTTATGCAGCAGCACAGCCTTCTTGCTTTTGATCGCCTTTCCTTGATCTTGAATCGCACCAACCTAAGTCCAAAAACTCTTTTGACGTGGAGAGCAAGGGGAGAGAGACCTATGGCATGGAGAAGGAGAGAGTAGCCTGGGGTGTGGGTTTCTCAATTGAATTGCATTCACTTAGAATTAGGGTTGGGCGCAGGGTCTTATTATAGACCTCTTGTGATCCAACTCCTCGTCCTCTCAACCAATCATAACCCATTGTGAAATCAGATCTAAATCTGATTGGTTGAATAGAGACCCCTGGATTCCTCCTTAGAGGGCGCCGAAGACCAGTCAAACTGGATTTAAGTAGAACTCTATTGGAATCCAAAAGGGAGATGGAGTCCTTGTCCAACAAGACTCCTAGGGCCTCCCTACTGGGCTCACGCCACCCTTGGCGTGCCCCTTCTCCTTGCCAGGTTCTGGTAGGGGACAGGCCCCCACCAGCTCTCCAATAGGTGCATGACAAGTGGTCAAAAGTCAAAGGTCAATAGTCAACGTTTGACCAGTCAAAGGTAGACTTTTGACCAAAGTCAAAGACAAAGAAATGGCAGTGACCAAAAATGGCAGGTAAATGTCTGACAAATAAGACAACCTATTCTAACTTGGACAACCTCCATCAAACCATATGAAGGCCTCTGATTGAGCACAAACTCTTTGGCTCAGTCAGACAACTTATTTGTGATAGTAAAAGAAGAACGTTAGGTTCAATCGAAGTGCTAGCATGATTTCCTTGAACCTAATTGAATCTCATTCAGATCAATGAACTAGATCAATTCAAATTGATGATCACCAGATTCAAAACCCTTGTTGCCTTGACCAGTTAGGTTCAGTTCGTATGA
>QRFJ01004451.1:0-76590 GCA_006176705.1 Cocos nucifera
AGAGAGAGATCCTAGAATAACCATAGCAATAAAATGGTGTACTGAATGAGAAATCGAATACTGTTGGATATGGTTCGGTCCATGACGGGGTTTACAAGTCTACCAATTTCATTTTGGGGTTATGCACTAAAGACTACCTATTTTATTTTGAATAATATTCCAAGCAAGTCTATTGCAAAGACTCCATATGAGACATGGACTAGGCATAAGCCAACACTCTCTCACTTTAGGATTTGGGGATGTCTAGCTTATGTTAAACATTTGCAGCCAGAAAAGATTGGACCTAGGTCCGATAAATGCTTGTTCATAGGATATCCCAAGGAAACTAGGTGTTATTACTTCTACCTTGCTGAAGAACAAAAAATGTTCATCAGTAATAGAACAGTCTTTTTTGAAAAGAAGTTTTTTAGTGATGGAACAGCAACCTCTAATGTTGAACTTAGTGAAGTTTGACAGATGGACGAACCGACACATTCTAGTGAACCTGCAGAACTGTATTTGATAAGATTAAACCCAGAGCCCACTAAAGTGGCACCAAGGAGATTCGATAGAGTACCACATCAACTGGATAGATACTATGATTTCTTGATCCGGAATGATGATCCTATCGAACTCGATGAGAACGATGAGGATCCGATCACCTACATGGATGCCATGCAAAGGTTTGACTTCGATAAGTGGCTAGAAGCCACGAAGTCTGAAATAGAGTCCATGAAGGTCAACAATGTATGGACACTGGTTGATCGACCTGAAGGGATAAAATTTATTGGGTGTAAGTGGATTTTCAAATGATTTTTCTTCATATCCATCATATGAATTAATCATTCAATTTGAGTCCAATGTGAAATTCTAATAGAAACTCTTTCTATCATCTTCACACTGCCATGCCATGGGCTTATGGACTACTCTCATGATCATCATAGGGATTACTCTTCTCGTGGTAGATGTCATATTGTGCATATTATAAGAAATGATGAACATACACCAATTATGGCTAAAATAGTATTATAGTCAACTATAACCTAGTGAATACGTCACCTAGTTCATATCACAGCTGTACATTGATCTGACGGAATAGACTCCTAGACGCTCGAATGGCAGTTGCTTGATATGAATGCCATTATATTGGTATTTTATATGATATCCTTGAGTTGTTGGGGGATCAGTTTGGTAATATATATGGTGTATTGAATTCGTAATTATTTCAATACTGTATAGTGATTATATATAACTAAGATGTGAAATTAGTTGATTTATTATATGCTCGAGTGGTATAGTGCTCAGTGCCCTCGTTCTCTAACGAGTACCTTTACTCTTGCTTCAATATCTCCATACCATAGACTCAAGACTCATCTATCCTAAGGAAGTGATCGTACACCAACCTTCCAGATCGATCTCCATCCTCGTGACGATCCTATGGTCAAAAGTAGTTTTTGAGTTAATTATGAAAATTCATGCCTTAAATTTTTCAACTCTTGAAAATATGAATAATGATTATCATTAACTCAAAAGATGTATCATAGATACTTTAAATATATGCTTTGTTAGAAAATAACCTTTTTATTAATTTATAGTCAAAATTATAAAATTATCCCAAGAAGTGTATTACAAGTGTTAGCCAATCTGGCTTCTAGGGCATACATCTAACACAAGAGTCTCACTAGACTGGGACTCTTGATCGAAAGTCATACTGCACTAGGACTCTGAGTCCAAGTGGTTTGGGACTCTATGATCAGGAGTCTCGATGGACTGAAACTCTATGGTCAAAAGTCCTACTAGATTGGGACTCCTTCGACCAAGAGTCTTACTGCACTAAGACTCTGAGTCCTACTTATTTGAGATTTTGTAATCAAGAGTCTTACTAGTCTAGGACTCTATGATCATGAGTTCTATTCGTTCGGAATACTGGGGTCAAGAGTCCCACTGGTTTGGGACTCTTCGATCAAGAATTTCATTTTGATGGGACTCTATTACCTAGACACCCACTGAATTTTGACTCTATATTTATAAGAGGTTTAATTAGTAATTTAATTGCTAATTAATTTAATTTGATTGATTAATTATTTTTGGATCAATTCCAATTGAATTGGATTCAGCTAGGTTTGACCTGATTAGGTTATGAGATGACCTAATTGTCGAGGAGGTTTGATCTCTTATTTGATCAGTGGTTGGACTTTATCAATTCTTGATTTGATTAGAATTTAATTAAGGCTAATTAAGAATAAATTAGTTGGATTTAATCTGGTCTAATTGGGCCTAACCAAATTGGGTTGGGTTGGGTCAATTGGATAAGATGTTTTGAGACTAGTTTTGACCTAGTCTTCCTATGCCACCTCACCAAACTTGTGCCCTATCCTTTCACCACGAGAAAATTATTTCTTCTTAGTATTTTTCATACTAGAGAGGGCTCACAACATACTTTCCCACGTCCTAGATGGATAAGGATAGCTTGGTTTTTATTCAAATTCAAATAGAGTTTGAATTTGAATAAACAACCTCCTTATCTTATCTCTCCCTCATGCCACCTTTGTTTTGCACTAAATAAATCATAGATTTTTTTTAGGACACGCACACACCTGAAAATAAGCCTTCTTCTATTCATGATCCATCCCCTCTAAGTGAGAAAAATCTAAAAAGAATTAGAGAGAAGAAAAATAGAGAGAAAAGAAGGCGCAAGGAGTTTGGTGAAACTGCTGCCCTAGATTTCATATCTCGGGTCTGGGTGCATTTTCATGAGTTCTGGTCTTCAGAACTTTGCAAAATTTTTTGGAGACCTTTCTCAACCTCTCTTCTACCTTTTCTACTAATCCAAAGCATCCAAAAAATCAATAGAGGGAGATCAAAGGGGTTCAATCAGCATCAGCCATTAAAAGGATCCATTGTCGAGCTAGCACTCGAGAGGAGCCGATCGGGATTAGAACCTCGTGTGAACCATCCATACAGGCTAAACATGTTATGTGGCTACATCACAATGATTAGATCTCTCTGGTGGTGATTCAGTTGTGGAGATAAACTATTCACATAAAGATAACTATTCTAAACATGTAGATCAGTAAAATAGTTTTACTATTATTATTGTTTATTTTTTATTTTCATATTTGATTGCATGTATGTCAAATTAGATCCTAATAATATAGAGTTTTTAGATCAGATCTATAGCTCTTTATAAATTAATTAGATTAATTTTTAATTTTTCTATAATTAATTTTTAAAAAAGTTTTGAAAGTAGAGCTAGAAATCCTGCATGCACACCATCACATTGTATAAGAATAGGCTTCCTGATATCGACTTTCGATCATCAATATCAGATATAAAGTCTAAATCTGTATACCCCTCTACTTGAAGTTCTCCATTATCAAAGGTCAAGAACATATCCTTAGTCCTTCTTAAGTACTTAAGGATATATTTCATAGAAGTCTAGTGCTCTTTGCCTGGATTTGATTGATGTCTTCTTGGGACACTTATAGCATGGGTGATATCAGGTCATGTACAAAGCATGGCATACATAAGGCTTCCTATTACCAAAGCATAAGGGATCTTGCTCATGTGTTCAATCTCTTCTGATGTGTTGGGGGACATCTTCTTGGAGAGATGAATACTATGTCTGAAGGGCATAAGACTCCTCTTGGAGTTTTCCATACTGAACCTTTCAACACCTCCTCAATATACATATTTTATGATAAACCTAGTATCCTTCTTGATTTATCTCTATAGATCTTAATCACCAAAATAAAGGATGCTTCACCCATGTCTTTCATAGAAAACTCCTTAGACAACCAAATCTTGATTGAGGTCAACATGGAATATCATTCTCAATTAGGAGGATGTCGTCCACGTACAATATGAGAAAGATAATAGTGCTTCTACTGACCTTCTTGAATACACAAGACTCTTCCTCATTCTTGATGAAATCAAATGATTTGGTCACATCATTGAAATAAGTATTTTAGCTTCGAGATGCTTGCTTAAGTCTATAAATGGACTTTTGTAGTTTGTAAACCTAGTGATCACTATCACTGGAGGTAAAACCAAGCGAGTATTCCGTATATATATCTTCCTCAAAATATCCATTTAGGAATGCCATCTTCATATCTATTTGCCATATTTTGTAATCGAATATGCTGCAATGGCAAGCAGAGTGTGGATGGATTTAAGCATAGGCACTAGCGAGAAGGTATCCTGATAGTCCATGCTTTCACATTGACTATACCCTTTTGCCACTAACCTAGCTTTGAATGTCTCTACATTCCTATCTGCACTAATCTTTCTCTTGAAGATTCATTTATATCTAATAGGTACAATACCTTCAGGTGAATCTACCAAAATCCAGACTTGGTTCAAGTGCATAAGTTAATTTCTGACTTCGTTGCCTCTGGTCATTTCTTGAAGTCGATATTTGATATTGCCTCATTATAGATTTTGGGGTCATCTCCATATACCCCATTTTCTATGAGGAACATTTTCTCTACATCCTTTGGGACAATACCTAAGTATCTCTTAGGAGGACTCAAAATCCTACTTGACTTACGAGGTGAAGGAGAAAGTGTGTGGATCGGCTCAAACTGAACTGGTTCCTCAGGTTTCTTGGCTCGTTGCTCTTTAGAGACTTTCTTTTCGAACCTGATCCATCCTCCCATGTCTCCATCTTAAATAAACAAAAAGACAACATGTCAACTCACAACCACATTATGGTTTTCAAGAAGATAGAAATAATATCCTAATGACTCTTTAAGATATTCAATAAATCGAGCTCTAAGGGACCTAGATTCTAACTTGTCCATCTGTTATCTTTTGATATGGATTGGACAACCCCAAATCTTGAGATGACTCAGATTCGATTTGTTACCATGCCACATCTTATATGGTATGGTAGGAACAATTTTAGGAGGAACCTTATTCAGTACATAAATGGCTGTAAGAAGACTATGTCTTCAAAAAAATAAAGAAAAGATCTGTGAAGCTCATCATGAAACAGATCATATCTAATAGGATCCGATTTCTTCATTCTAAAATCTCATTGAGTTGAGGCATTCTAGGTGGAGTTCACTATGAGACTATGCCATGTTTCTTGAGATAGTCCAAAAATTTTCTACTAGGGTATTTGCCTCCTCGATCTGATCGAAGAACCTTAAGGAGCTTTCTGGTTTATTTTTTTACTCCATGTCTAAATATTTTAAATTTTTCAAAGGCCTCAGACTTATGACATATAAGGTACACATATCCATACCAAGAAAAATCATCGATAAAGATAATACAGTAGAAAAAAGCTCCTCTAGTCGGCACATCAAATGGGTCACAAACATCCGAATGCACCAGAGCAAGTAACTATATGGTTTTTTCCTTATGTCCCATAAAGGGTAGCTTGGTCATTTTATCTTGAAGGCATGATTCATAAATCAGATATGACTCGAAAGTCAATGGATCTATTAATCCTGCTTTGTCTAATTTGTTAATCCTACCTTCTACAATATTATCTAGCCTAAGATGCCACATGTATTTTTCGTTTACACTATCTCTAGGTCATTTAGATCCTATGGTATTCATACTTTGCTCGACATAATTTGCAGAAATATCAACATGCAACTGAAAGAGATCGTTAATAAGAAAACCACTACCAACTTTATTATTTTCAAGAAGAATGATACAATGGTCCTTATGAAAACTAATTACATATCCTTCCTATGTCAAATAGGAGATAGAAATTAGATTCCTACTCGTAGCAGGTACACCCTAAGTTCTAAGATGCTCCCAGATGGTAGTCTTAAAGAATATGTTCCCACGACCACAACAGCAACCTTTGCTCTATTCCCAACACATAGGATTATTTTGCCATCCCTCAGCCTTCTGCAATCCTCAAGACCTTACAAAGAAGTGCATAGATGAGCACTAGATCTAGAGTGAAGCACCCAACCGGGTGTAGAAGAAACTATTAGGTTCATCTCAATGATGAGCATACCTTCAAAAGGTCTTCCTTCCCTCTAGTTCTTCAGGCTTGCAAGGTAAGCAAGGCAGTTTCGCTTCCAATGGCTATCAGAGTTATAGTGAAAACACTTTTTCTTCATCGCAGCCTTCTTCTTTGGTTTTGCCTTTTTCTCCTTCTTCTTTCTCTCAGTCTTCTACTTCTTAGCAAACTTATTCTTCTTTATAGAGGACTTTCTCTTGGAAGAAGTTCACTCCATAGAAAGTATTGAGCCTCTTGGGCTTTTTAAGGTTCTCTCAGTAGTCACCAACATGTTCATGAGCTCAGCCAAGATGCACTGGATCTCATTCATATGAAAGTTTACAATAAACTATCCATATAAATTTGTTAAGGATTGTAGAATCAGATCAATCTACAAGTTCTTATCCTCGAATATTCTGAGCTTCTCAAGCTCCTCCAAGTTTTTGATCATCGATAAGCAATGATTATGGACTGACTGTCCATCATGCATTTGCACTTTGAAGAGTCATTTGGATACTTCATAGCATGCTGCATGGCTCTGCTCACCATACAACTCTTATAGGTGGGCCATCATCTGCCTAGTAGTCCTTATATCCTCGTGTTGGTGCTGCAACTCATTTGACATAGACACCAACACATAGCACCTAACTTTGGTATCATCATCCAACCACTTTTCATGAGATGTTCTTTGATCAATGGTTGGATGGGCTGGTAGAGGGGGAAGGTCCTGGTCTAGGATATATGTTAGCTTTTCAAAACTCAAAACTATGTTTTAAGTTCTAGAATCAATCCTTGAAATTAGGTCCGGTCAGCCTATTGGTTTCTAAAATCTTGGCTAGAAGATTGAAAGCAGACATAATTTCTATAGAGAATCAAAGTTTATAGTTAGATTTTGTATTATGACTTAATCAATTTATTTTAAAAAAATTATTTTTAAAATAAATTTAGACTTTCACTATTTTTTTAGATTCCAACACTCTCTTGGAAGAGATGCAAAAATCTCCACGATTAAGAATTTATAGTGCGGTCCTACTATTAGGATTTATGGTGCTCCCAAGCCTTGGAAAATCATAGGAGGAGCTAGAGTGTTGGCTTTGGGAGTCTAGGATAAGTGTGAATTCTAGGGCTAGGATAGGAATTGTCCAAGGGTGAAGGTGGCATGTAGCCCTACACGAACTCGAGGTTCAGGTGTAAAAATCTTGAGGGACTTGGTAGGTGCTCCAGAGATTTGGAACATAAGATAGAGCAAAGAACCAAAGCTAGAAGAAGAATCAATCAAGACAAGGGGCTGACACATAAGTAAATTGGCTCGGATATGCAGTCAAGCTGGCTCAGACTGAGATCGAGCTGACTCAGGGTGTAGTCGAGTCGGCTATCTCAAGCAGACAGAAGATAGGATTCGAACAATATGCAATTGGGCCAGCTCAGCTCTTGACAAAGCCAGCTCGATGGTGGTGAACAAAACTGAATGGAGATTTTCTATTTGGGGTCTTAAGACCTGATCCAATAAGATCTTAAGATGGCTAACACATGTATGGATCGGGTTTAGATCCAGAGGATGAGAGCATGAGAAATATAGGTGTATATGGGCTCGATGAGTGCTTTCATGTATTGGGTTAGCCAGGAGAGTTTTTGGTTGGACCTAATATCTATGTATAAATACATTGGATGTATTAGGATTTTAGAACATGAATTGGAATATAGATCTTTTTTTTCTCAATCTCTCTTCTCTCTTCTCTCTAGAGTTGCCGCCCCAAGGGGGCACCTTCCTCAAGTCCAAAGAGGGAAGGCATCCCATCATAGATCTAAATTGATGGATCGATGGTTTGCTGCCCTTAGAGAATGTCAAAGGTTTCCTCAGATCCATGCTAAAGATCAAGGATTTTCATAGTAGTTGGCATTAGAGCTAGGTGATGCCATGGCAATGTGCCAACACTTAATATCAGAGCTAGGTGATGCCATGGTGATGCACAATATTTAGTATCAGAGTGGTACCATGGTTCTCAAAATTTGGTATCAGAGTCTGATGGTGTAGAAGCGAAGAAAAAATCATATAGAAAGAAATAAAAAATTTGCACGAGTATCCACGGTATGTCTCAGATCTACCTTTATTTTTTACTATGATTTGGCTAATCAAGAACAACGGGTCGAAGGTGGAGGGTGATAGGATTAATAAGAAGGATTTTTTTAGGGTGAAAGGTTTAGGTGCATGATTTTTTTATTGATCTTGGTTGGAGAGATCGGGGTGTATGACGGGTGATAGGGTTCTCTAGGAAGATGGGCAGTGTGAGGCTATTTGATGGATAAAGAGAGATTTTTCAAGAAATAATGATCAAAGGAAAGCTGAAGAAGCGACTATACGTCCTTCAATTGCAGGAAGGTGGGAGAAGTAGTTGAGGATGCATTCAGTAGTTTGACCAGAGCATGAATTTGCAAAGCCTTAGAGGTGATTGAGATGGATGATCCATGGAGGTCCACCAGGTCAGTACTAGATGGCTGATCTTGGATCAGGTTTCTTCTGTAGGAGCACCAGGAAGAGTCACAGTTCAGGTGGAGGATGATTTATGTACAGCAAGAGAGGATCCAAATATCTATAAGAAGGCAGTATTAAGATGAGATAGGGAGCACTGGAGTACTGCAATAGTGCTTTCCTAGAGGCATGGGGTTGAGAGAGGCTCAATGGTGCAGCAACCGAGGGAGGTATCTTAGCAGAGAGTGTTAAGAGGCATCTCACGAAGATCGAAAGTAGGTCTTAAGAAGAGCCAGAGAGTCTCAGAAACCTCGAGATGAGATAGATGGGTCTGAGCCCAGGATAGGATTTGATTTGTAGTTCCTCCAGACGCAACTGAAGTAATGGCTAGTGCAGGGATAGAAGAGGAGAAGGCTAGGATGGAATTTCCTAGGGTTCAGTCATTGAAAGTGAAGAGTCGGATGATTTCTTGATTATTTTAGAGGGGCTTGCAGGGTGTAGTATATCCAAGATGACTTCGAAGGGGTCCATGGAGTGCGGAGGATCTGAAGGAGCAATGACTATGTTCAAGGTGCAGCGGTAGGTCCAGTAGAGCAGCGTTGGATGGTTGGCCTTGGGTGACTCGATTATAAAGTTAGGATCTTCTACGACATTATGGGAACTTCGATTTCACATAGAGCATTGGGCAGAGGTGGCTTGATTGGTGGAGATGTGATACGAGTTCAGAGCGAAGTGTAGAAGGACCAATAACCAAGCACCAATGCCAGAGATGCATAGTTCCAAGTGGAGCGGCATGTGCAGAAAAGATTGGTGAAGTTCTGAGAAGCTTGTGTTAGGATATGCAATGAGTGTCGATACAAGAATGCTATAGGATCTCAAGAAAAATTTAGGATAATTGATGTAGCTGTCGAGTAGAAGGATGCCTACAACTCCAAAGATGGTGCATAGGTGCAAGCCAAGGTCTTCAGCAGTGGAGACGGTCATCCTAAAGGCTTTAAAGGAAGCTCAGCAGTTGAAGAAAGATGGTAGTGGCAAGATGTGCGTAAGTAGCTGTCAGGGCGTGCATCGATAGTGAGATTGTGTAGAAGAGTATTTTCAGGATTTGCCAAGGCTTGAAACACCAAGATGGAGATTGTTAGGATTTGTGGTACTTCCAAGCCTTGGAAGGCCACAGGAAGAGCCAGGGTGTTGGCTTTGGGAGTCTAGAATAAGTGTGAGTCCTAGGGCTAGTATAAAAGTTTTCCTAGGATGAAGGCAGCGTGTAGCCCTGCACGGACTCGAGGTTCGGGTGTGAGGATCTTGAGGGACTTGGTAGGTGCTTTGTAGATCTAGGACACAATATGGAGCAAAGAACAAAAGTCAAGAAAAGAATCAGCTAAGATAAGAGGTTGACACATAGGTGGGCTGGCTCGGATACGCAGTTGAGCCAGCTCGGACTAAGACTGAGCCAACTTGGGGTGTAGTCAAGCCAGCTATCTTCGATAAATAGAAGACAGGATTTGGATGATATACAATCAAGCCAACTCGGCTCCTGATAGAGCCGACTCGATGGTGGCAAACAGAACTAGATGAGGGTTTTCTGTTTGGGGTCTTAAGGCCTAGTCCAATAAGGTCTTAAGGTGGCTAACACATGTATGGATTGGATTTAGATCCAGAGGATGAGAGCATGGGAGACATGGGTGTACATGGGCTCGTGAGTGCTTTCATGTATTGGGTTAGCCAAGAAAGTTTTTGGTCGGGCCTAATATCTATTTATAAATACATAGGATGTATTAGGGTTTTAAAACGTGGATTGGAATACAAATCTTTTCTCCTTCAATCTCTCTTCTCACTTCTCTCTAGAGTTGTCACCTCAAGTCCAAGGAGGGAGGTGCTCCATCATAGATCTAAATTGGTGGATCGGTGGTTTACTACCCTTAGAGAATGTCAAAGATCTCCTTAGATCAATGCTAAAGATCAGGGGTTTCTATAATAGTTGGCATCAGATCTACGTGATGCCATGGTGATGCGCCAACATTTGGTATCAGAGCTAGGTGATGCCATGGTGATGCACAACATTTGGTATCAGAGCAGTACCATGATTCTCAACACCTATTAATTGGCTCACCACCTTATCTAATAGTTATTGATAATGATTCTATCGATAAGTGGATAACTCTTGTCCAACATTTCTCGAAACAAATTGCAGCCAACTCCGATCTCTAATTTATGAAGCTTACTATGCCCGAAATATTGCTCCACTTCTTAGTTAACTCAGACCAACCATTTGCACAAAATTAATTTATGATTGGAATCCTCACCATATCCAGAATATTGAACCCAACCCTTTCTCCAACTTGTAGCATCCAATGCCTTATAGTGTAGTTATGTCTTCCTGGTGCAATTGAACCATTGTATCCAGCTAAGAAAAATCAATCTTGGGAAGAGCCCACACAACTACAATGGTAGAAGACCACATTACTTAATATTTTATAAGAAGATTATAATTTAGGTCTTAATCTTAATTAGTCATAACTATTATGTCTAACCTAGTGGCATGAGTTAGCTTGAATCATTGGCAACTCAATGCAAAACTAAATCAACCCAATTGGCCAGGTAAGTAAGATCGATGGGAGGGATATGCCATTAACATGATGCAAATGCATCATGGATGAGTAGCTCCTAATTAAAAACCATTGGTCATATCTACTAGACTTATCTTAGACATTAATTTATCAATTTAGAATTGATTGGGTTCACCTACAATCCAGGCTCAAACCATAGAGCTAGATTAGGTCTTAAAGTAATAGCTGTTAATTGATCTTGACCAAACTTACAACCATTGGGCTAGTCAAAGAGCACTCTTGATCTCATCCTAATCAACTCTTGATTCGGTTTGATCAACTGCTCAGGTTAGACCTAATCAAGCTACCCACACCCTGAACCCATGTATTATGAAAATGTCTTAGATCTTTAATTCTTAATTTTTAGATCTAATTATTTTTATAACTTAATTCTTAATTAAGTATAATAGTATTCATAAATAACAAAGCATGAAAATAGATTCTAAGGATTTTGGATCTATGATTTAGCAGAAAGTAGATTTTGTTCTTCTTCATGAGGATCATCATGCAGCACCCCTACATGCCATAAAAGCACCCCATCGTATGGGAAGTAAGGGTCTTTAAACTCTTCATTCTCTTATGATCAGACGGCCAAGGAGACTACCTCAATCAGAATACTTTGCTACTAATAATAAATCTAGATCTATAGCATGCATATATCATATATATGAAAAAGATCTAAAC
This sequence comes from Cocos nucifera, assembly GCA_006176705.1. Classification (NCBI taxonomy): domain Eukaryota; kingdom Viridiplantae; phylum Streptophyta; class Magnoliopsida; order Arecales; family Arecaceae; genus Cocos; species Cocos nucifera. The sequence continues at coordinate 11,699 of QRFJ01004451.1, forward strand.
AAATTATGCTTTGCATACATCTCATGTGTCTAAAAATACATCTCATGAATTTTAATGTTCATACACTATTTTGATCTCATCAAAAATCTATTCTAGATCTATGAAGACCAGATCAGATTGAATCAAATGTAGCAGAATTTAAATTTTTTTTAAAATTTGATTCAACCAGGGGTTCATAGATCTAATTACATAAAAATAGAAATAGGCATTGGGTAGTGTTTATACCACCTTGCACGGGTAGACGATCTTCCCACTTTGATGATCTGAATTTGACGTTGAGATTCGCCTTCAAGCCGTGCATGTACCCAACTTCTATCAGTATTCACTCGAGTTCATATTTGGACATCTTCTCCTTGCTAGATCTGACTTTAAAAAATTAGATTTGGATCTCCAACTTTTGCCTTCGATCAAATCTTCGATAGCAACTTGATCGACACACGATCTAGATCTCCTTCTTCTACTTGCACGGATAACACTTCGACCTTCAAAGCTTGATCAGTCGAACACTTGGGCATAGGAGAGAGAGGGAGAGAGAGAGGATCTAGGAGAAGGGAAGAGGTGTGGAGAGGGTGGAGAAGGGCTTTGCACTTGACAATTTTTGATACCAAATCCTTTGGTATGCTCTCCTATTTATAGAAAATAGGAGACCTAAAATCCTAGGGCTTTAAGTATTTGATTGGATCAAATACTTAAAGTAGAAGGACTCTCTGGAATAAAAGTGGCACCCCATCTAATTTTTATGTGAGTTTTGCTGGACAGAACTCACACCTGATGTGCACCACCTCATCTAGATAAGGTGGTTGGCACCCAAAAACTCTTCTCTTAGTCTGAAGTTCAAATCACACAATCTTTGACTGATTCAAACTGATTTAAACCTAACAAGTTTTGAACCTTTCAAACTTTATCTAGAGTTTAGATCCCCTCAAACTTTATCTGTTATGAGTGCACGCCAGGAAGAGGGCATGCACTCCTAATATTCTCTCTCTTAGAAGAGAGATGGTGCATGCCCCTAGAGAAATTCTACGGGGCATGCACCCCTCTCTCTTGCACAAGGAATAAGTCAAAGAGGGGGGTGCCAACTCTTGGTGCCAAACTTTATCCTTATCCACTTTAGGGGAGATCAGGACAAGGTCCTATCTATTTAGGACAAAGCCTATTTAGAGTTTCAAATAGGCCAAATCCAATTTGACTGAGTCCATACCAATAAAAAATTCAATGTAAGAGAAATTAGATTCAATCGTGTACTAGCATGATTTTTTTGGACCTAATCAGATCAAATCCAAATCAGTTGGACTACATGAGTCCAATTGAAAATATCTAGAGCTAAACCCTTGTTTGTGTGATCCCATAGGTTTAATTCCATATGATAATGGGATATGTCATGATCTTCATCATTGACATCATTGAAACTCCTTTCGATGGATCAAAATATTTTTTGATTCACCTAATTAGAATTATCAATGATCAAGATAATTTTAATTGATTCCACAATCCACTAGTGACACCTAACAGTATATGGTGACAACTCATCAGAACTAAATAAGAATCTCTTGGTGCAGCTATCGTGTGATTTGGTTATTCTATCATGAGTCCCGATAGGATTTATATTAAGGTTGACTCATCAAACCTAACATCTGTCATATGATTGAATCGATCGATTCGAGTCTAATGTGAAATCCTAATAGAAATTTTTTTTTATTATTTCACACTGTCATGGCCATGAGATTTAGAACTCAATCTCATGATCACCATTGGACTACTCCTTTATTGAGATTGATAGTCCCATCTTGATGTAATCCAATTTCTACATTGAACATGCTATAACCAATATACACCTCAGGATTCCAAATGGCTAGGAGATCGAGTTATTGTGTAATGAAATTATAACATCCTTAAGGTGAACTACTGATGCACCTTAGGTCAAAGAACCATACATACAACTATAGCAATGAGCGAGTCATCAACAAGAAGGTAGACTTCTTTATGACTACTCGAAGTTGGTCATGTCCAGTACCCTTATTCTCAACAAGCATCTATACCTTCATTTTAATATTTTTATACCATAGATTTAAGACTCATCTATCTTAAAAAAGTGATCATATACCAATCTTCCAGATCGATCATCATTCTCATGATGATCCTATGATCGAAAGCAGTTTATGAGTTAATTATAATAACACATGTCTTAAATTTTCAACTCCTGAGAGTATATATTATCATACCCATTAACTCAATAGATGAATCATAGACATAAATTACATAGATGTAACTGAAAGAATTAAATCAAATTTTATTTATAGATCAAAATTATAAATTATGCCTTTAGAAAGTATCACATGTGTCGGCCAATCTGACTTCGAGGGCATACATCAACATTCCTAAATATTGAAAATTGAAGTAATATTCCAGTCCTAGCATTAGAACTTATTAAGCTTATTTTCAATACATATAGTATCATTTTGAGTGATTATCACTATTGCCCATCCTTTATGATGAACATAATATCTGTAAGGCTTTTGACCCAAGATGGTTATAGCTTATCAATAAAAAAAATTATTATGATATCATTATGAATGATGTTATAATAATATAAAAATAATTAAAAAAATAATATTTATATTTTATCATAGCTTATTAATATAATGTACATGTCTAACAAATGCCTAAACTAGATAACATCATAAATGCTTATCTTTGGCACTATCGACTTGGTCATATAAACAAGAATAGGTTCAACAAGTTAGTTAAAGAGGGAATCCTCGATATCAATTATTTTAAATCATTGAATGACTATGAGTTCTACCTTCTTGGAAAGATGACTAAGTCATCCTTTACTGAAAGGAGTGAACGAGCAAGTGATATTCTAGGTTTAGTACATACTGATGTATGTAGACCTATAAATATGTATGCCAGAGGTGGATATTACTACTTCATTATATTTACTGATAATCTATCTAGGTATGGGTATGTCTATCTTATAAAAAATAAATTTGATTCATTTAAAATATTCAAATGATATCGTAATGAGGTAGAAAAATAATTTGGATAGAGCATTAAAACTCTTCAGTCAGACCAAGAAGGTGAATACCATTCTAATGTATTTTTGACATATCTAAGAGAGAAAAAAATTTCTTCTTAATGGATCCCTCCTAGAACACCATAGAATAATAGAATGTTAGAAAGGAGGAATCAAATCCTATTTAGACATGGTTTGGTCCATGATGGAGTTTGTGAGTCTGCCAATTTTATTTTGGGGTTATGCACTTGAGACTGCTTATTTTGTTCTGAGCAATATTTCAAGCAAATTTATTGCAAAAACTCCATATGAGATATGGACTGGGCATAGGCTGACACTCTCTCACCTTAGATTTGAGGTTATCTAGCTTATGTCAAATATTTACAGATAGATAAGCTTGGATCTAGATCCGATAGGTGTTTGTTCATATGGTACCCTAAGAAAACTAAAAGATATTACTTCTATCTTGCTGAAGAATAAAAGGTATTCATGAACAATAGGGTAGTCTTTTTTTAAAAGAAGTTTCTTGAGGAAGGAACTGATGTCTCTAAAGTTAAACTTGGTGAAGTTTGATAGATAAAAAAATTGGCACATTCTAGTAAACTTACTATTGCCTAGAAGAACAACCTAAGAGAGGGGGGGTGAATTGGATTTTTTTAAAATTTTTAGATTACTAAGTATATGTGTAGAATTAGAATACTACTATATAGAAAATATAGTGATTAAATAAGTAGAAAATAATAATAGCTAATGAAGAAAATCACACACACAAAGCCACAAGATTTTTATAGTAGTTCGATGTCAAATCGAACACCTACATCCACTCCTCAAGCACTCTACTTGAGAATTCCACTATAATCTCCAAGATTACAGCAAGAATATTTTTCTTTCAAGTTCACTATCTAAACCTAGTTGGTTTTACAAAATAACCAACCAAAACCTAACCCCAAGCCATTCCTAGGCTTGTACTAATCTAATTTAAGACTTGGATCAGCTTATTCCTCAAGTTTCAATCCTTTTGAAACTTGAAATGCATAAATTTTAAAGTACAAAAATTTAAAGAGAACCAAACTCCTTAAATAGCTAATTTGAAGCTTTAATGCTCAAGCTAGGTTATTGGAGGGCTTTAGCAATGAATGCTCCCTTCCTTCTCTTGAGAACGCCTTAATTGCATAATTGGTTGAGTGGTTGAACAACAATAAAGGCATATTGAGGCTCACTGTTTGGACATCACATAGTTTTTGGAATTCTATCTTATGTTTCCCACTTTCTTGCATTTATATCTTATATTTCTAAGCTTTAATATGGTCTTAGAAGCCTTCTAATTCAAGTTAAGGACTCCAAAAATAGGTTTGTAGCTATTGGAATACTAGCAAAAGCCATTTAGAGCATCCAAAATGAAATCTGGACAGTTCTAAAAACTAGCCATTAGAGCTATTAGAAATTTGGGAGTTGATTCTCTAGGGCATTGAGTCGACTCCAATCTTAGAGCAAAGATTCCAACTTTCTGTATTTTTTATCTATGCCAGTTCTACATGCCAGAGTTGACTCCTGAATTTTGTAAGTCAACTACAGTTGTAGGGTGATATTAGGAAATATGTCCCAAAGCCAATCAACAACCTATTGATGGTTGTACTATCTTATAATTATAATTGATTTAATATTAAATAAAATAAATATTTTAGTTATTTTATCATAAAGTCTACATCTTCTAATGAACTTCATTATTATGATGAAGTCCTTAGGACTATTTAGTTTTGATAAAGAGAGAATTTATCAATTAGTTCCTAAACTGTTCATGATCAAATGATACGTTGTTAATTAGGATGATAGTGTTTATCGAGCATAGATCGTTATATGCCATATAGATTGGTTGTCCTCTTAATCAAGGAGTGTGGAGATATTGGTATGGTATATAGGTGAGATGTCAGCATACATCATCACTAAACATGACCAACTCCAGAGCATTCTACTATCAAGAATTGCTCTGATGGGATATAGGTATAAGTGTCCCTTAGACTTGAGATTACCATAGTGGCTTGCAAGCAACTCACTATACTTTGGTACTAGACTAACTAAATTTCTAATTTAGTAATAGAAGGTTTTGGGGATAGTTAAATATTTGCGAAGTTGATAAGAGATCAAGATGGAATTAACCACTCCAAGAGTTGGAGAAAAATGCATCACTATATTTCAATATAGCAAAATCTTAGCTAGGATAATCTATGAGATGGATTTGGTATTTTGAAATACAATATGAATGACCTAATCAGGATTGATAGTTAAACTCAAGTTATCCTATGAGCATTTAGGTTGAGAGGATGAATTATATGGAAACTATATCCACATGGATTCTAAGGATGTTGTTCGACATATTTGACTTATCCAGACGTCCGATACCATTGTTAGATGGTCACTTCGATTGATATAAAAATTTATTTCTATGCTACTGGCTTAGGTTCGAACCTATGGAGTCACACACATAAGAGGTCTTAATCTGATCGAATGGTTGATCGATAATTAAGAATCGTTCTAGGGTTAAACAATCAATATGATTGATGTTTAACCTAGTGCAAGTATTGCAGGAGAATCGATTAGTAATTAGATTGCTAATTGGTTAAATTTGATTAAGCCAAATGACTGAGATTAAGTCTAATTAAATATATTTAATTAGATTTGATTTGGATTTGATTGGATTAAATCCAATTAGTTTATTGGATGAGCCAATTGTAAGGAAGAACAAGTCCTAGTTCAAATAGGACTTCATCAATCCAATCTCTAATTTGATTAAAAATTAAATAAAAATTAAATTTGATGTAATCTAATTTAATTAGGATCCTAGTTGGATGGAGATTTATTCTAATTGGATGAAATTAATTCTAATTTTATTTGGTTCAAAGATCAAGTTGGACTAAGTCAAAATTAGAAGTCCTAGTATGTACTAGGGCTTCCCTTTCTTGTGCAATATGGTCCCCATGCCCTCCCTTAGAGTTTTGCATGAAAACTCCTTATGCCCAGGCCTTTTATTCTACCCCCTTGTTGCCCAGAGGTAACAACCTAATAGGAGGGATGAATTAAGTTCTTATAAAATTTTAGTCAAATTTAAAATCTCTAAATAAGTATGTGGTCCAAATTAAACTAATTAGAATATTTATGGTGAATATGCAATGTATAGCAGCAATCACACCATAAAGATAATGAGATAATGCATGTAAAATAAATAAGTAAAGCAAGAAAGTAAACCAAGCAATCATACCACAAAGATAGAGATTTATAGTGGTTCGAAGCAACCCGCTCCTTCGTCCACTTTCCAAGCTTTTCTTGAGAATTCCACTATAATCTACCCTTGATTATAGTTTGTTTATTTTTTTGGGCTCACAAACAAATCCAGTTGATTTTTTCAGGAGCACCAACCAAAATCTTACACCATTAATTTTTTAGGTTCACTAAAAATCTAGTTGATTTTTTGGACTCACCAATCAAAACCTAGAAGGTCCAATTTCGAGCTTGGACAAGCGTAATCCCCAAGTTTCTTTCCTCCAAAGAAACTTGTAAAGAAAATAAAAATACAAGAATAAAAGTTTCAGCTCAAAATGAAAATAGAATTTAAACTCTTTAAATCCTAAAGAAGAAGCTGAAGGATTGCTCTTTTGATGCTTTACTTCTATTCATATGATACTTAAGAGGTTGTACTAAATGTTAGAGAAGATATCTTTTGAAAGTCTTCTGATTTCACCACTTGGTTCCTCTTTTTTCTCTCTTCTTTTGATGTGCAATGGAGCTTACTTAAATCTAAAAATGGTTTCTCTCTTAATCCTACTTAATATTGCTTCCAAATTGATTCTCCATCTTTAAATACTCTTGGAGATGGTTAGAGAGTGAGTTCTAGCCATTGAAAGCTCTGAAATAGCCATTGAAGACAAAAAATAGTCATTAGAAAGATTGCAAAAACTAGCTATTAAAGGATGTCAAACTCCATCGAGCTTGCTTGGATTTGGCTTAAAGATGGCTTGGCTGATAGAGCTACCTCGAATCTTTCTAGAGCTGACTCGAACTGCAGCATAAAAAAAATCAGTTTTCTATCATCCTGAGAGAGTTGGTTCGGATCCAAATCAAGCTAGCTCGAACAGTAGAATAGGAAAATACTTTTTTTGCCATTCTGAAAGAGCTGGCTCAGATCAAAATAGAGCTGACTCGGCTGCATGCCAAATCAAAGTATCAATCCTATTTTCTATCAGAACTTGCTCTATTCTTCGGCAGGTCAGCTCTGAACTTTCCAACTTCATTTTTTTTCATTATTTGACCTTTCAAACTTGAATTTCTTAATCCTAAATCTTTCAAATGATATTTATTTTTTTCTCTTTTATTTTTTTTATAATGAGCCATCCAAATTTATGAGAACTTCTTTCTTTTAAGTATTTTGCTATGGCTTCTTGAGAAAATTTATCCTTAAGATAAATTCTTCATTTTGGATACTTGAAAAATCCTACATACATTCTTGAAACACATGATTAGATATATAATATACTAAAGATTTGGCAATCATCAAAATTAATCATGGGATCAACAATCTTTCTCTTTTTGATGATGGCAAAATCTTGGAGTATATGCTAAAAAAATTAATGTGCAAGCAAGAACAATGAATTGAACTTCATGAAAGAATTCTTAATGAGTATTTAATTTATTGCACATCATTAGTACACACAAATTTCATATACTCAACATACTTTTCTTTCTTTTTAACAACATCAAAAAGCTCATGGAAAGAAACAAGAAGCCATCAAAATCAATATCAAAGCATTAAATTAAAAGATGTATTAAATTCATGAAATCAATTTAAATGAATCATTTTTCTTTTAAAAATTTATCTTTCAACTCAAAATAAGTTTCAAATATTTATTTTAATTTCAAAAATTAGTTTGAATTGAAATATCATATGCTCTCCCCCTTTTTGAATGAGTATAAACTTTAAATCAAATTTTCAAATATACACTTGTAAGCTTTAAGAGGAATAGTGTTTTTCAAAAGATTTGAATAAGAAATTAAGAATAGTATATACTTTAATATTTAATCTTTTCTTTTCTTAAAAAATTTTAGTCAATTGAGTTTTAAAAAGATACGTATCGGATATGTATCAAGCAAAGTGAAATGAATAGTATCAAAGTAAATGACAGTCATATTTTCAAATATATTACTTTGAGTAAAGAATTTCTTCAAGATAAATAATTCATAAGAATTTTGTAATGCAGATTAGAGATTTAGTCTCAAATTCAAATTTGAGTTTCAAATTTAAGTTTAGAAATTCATTTTTGAGAAGAAATATGCTGTAAATTCAATTTAACTCCAGTCATTTGCCAAGAATGATCATACAAATCATGTTTAAAAGGTTGGCACATGAAAAGTTTAGTATTATATTTATAAATGAGCTTCAAAATTAGAAGAATATACCAAAATCAATTTATTTGGAGCAAGAATATATTTCAAACTCATTTTTCACTCCAAATCGTTATAAAAAATGATTTGATAAATAGAAGCATGCATATCAAATTGAATAAATATGTGAAACCTTAATTTAAGAAGATCGTTGAGTATTTGATTGAGAATTGAAGATCAAAAATTTATTTATCTCAAAATAAATTAATCAAAATCAATCAAATTAAGATAAAAAGGTATTTTACTCCTTATTTTGGAGACACTAAGAAATCATCTTTCTTTAATATTTCAATACCATTATCTCCCCCTATTTTTCATAATTATAGCTAGATTATTTTATCTTTCAATTTTTCTCTTCCTTTTTCATTCAAATCAAGCATATTTAATATGAATTTAACTATAAAATTTAGATTTTTTAAATTTAAAAGATATTTTAATTTCAAAGATCTTTTCAATTAATTGATCATTTCTTCTTTAATATTTTCTCTTTCTTACTTTAGCAAAAAAATTATTTTAAAATTAAATAAAATTTAAAAGCATGAGCATCAATTGAATGAACTATATAATAATTTATCCAAATATCAATCAAACAAAGCATTCACTCAAGAAGACATCAAATTTTTAAAAAAATTAATTTTTATTAAATTCAAAGAATATTTACAATAAAATGTATACAATAAGAACAAACATTGAGAGGATCAAAAAAGTATGACATAATTTTTTATTTAAATTTAGATCTTTTTTATCATAAGAAATATCACTCAATTAAGTTTAAAAAATGTATGAAATTCTTTAAATTTATCTTAAATGATATCACATCAAGAGAATATCAATATAAAATAGATTTGAGACATCATATTCAATTCTTTTGCCAAAAAATAATATAATAAAATACAAGACAAGAATGATACCAATGAATTTAGTTTTGAATTGATAAAGATAAATTAATTTAGATAAATTAATTTGAATTGATATTAGCAAATCAGTTAGGGTACACCATAAAGAGATTTTAAGTTATTCTTCAAAATATCGTCTCTTTCTTTTCTTAAGAAATATCAAGCAATTATAGTTTTAGAAAAGGTATGAATTTTTGAATTTATCTCTAATGATATTATATCAAAAAATATAGCTATGCAAAATTAGATTTGAAACAAAGACATTCTTCTCTATTTTTTTTGCCAAAAGATAAATCAATTAAATAAATGATAATTTAGTAAGCTGTTTGATACTAATTACTTAAGACTGAAATCCTCTTTAAATATTTAACTTTAAAGATAAATGATAGCTTTCTTGAAATATTTTGCTGATATCAACTTCAAAAGATTCAAGAAGAGCATTTTTTAAATTCAGTTTTCAAAATCAATCAATTAGAACAAAGTATAAATGTTCATCAATAAATTCTCTTTTAAGATCAAAGAGGCAATCAAATCGATGATCAAAAGAGATATTTAAATTAATTTAGGGGATTAAAAATTAATCAATTGGGGGTTCTAAAAATCAAATCAAACCAAGAAACAACTGGATGAAGGCTCTATGAGTTCAATTCAACTAGAAAGTTTTGAAATTCTTAGGGTTTAACCTAAGATGCAATATAAATCAATACTTCAAGCACTTGATCTTTTATAATTGAATATCTTATATTTAAGTACTTATTTCATGCAAGATTTTAAAAGAAATTTAATAATTTAACATCTCATAGGGAATGCCAAAAATTAGTTTCTCTTATGGGTTTAGCAATTAAAATATTCATGTCCAATTAAGCAACTTTTAATTAAAATTCATCAATTATAAAATTGATATGGAGAGACTTAAAATATCATGTTGAATTTTTAAGATAAAAATATTTCATTCATAACATGATATATAGAGGAGAGCATGTTAATTTAAAATCAAGTTATTTAAATTATTGCAAGCATCAAAATTAATCATAGTTATTAAAACATGAAAAGAGTTATCATATGTATACATATTAACAAATAATTAAAGTCAATATATTCAAAAATCAAACTTTCAGGTCATAGAGTATGATCATTTTAAGTAATGATAAATCATTAAAATTAATCAAACATATATAATAATTATGCTAATTAATAATCAAAATATATTTAACAAATAATGATGGCATGATGTGAGAAAAATTTAGGTTTTACAAAATAGCATCATCCATCCATTTTTATTTCCAAGGCATTCAAAAAAAAAAAAATTCTTCCTTTAGTTTTATTGGATCCTTGGCATACCTATAAAATTACTTCATAATTTTTTTGTATCCAAGCTATCTTGGGTCCATTAAGGTTAGAGCTCATAGTTCATTTTAAAATCCAAATTTATTTGATTAAAGTTTGGCCGATTCTTTTGGTATTATATTTTGAAATTTTGTGGTCAATTTTATTACATTTGAAACTTATAATAGAATGATTTTTAGATAAAGTTTTTCTAAACATGTTCTTCATAAATTTTTATTTCCTTAAAAAATTATAGCAAATTCTAGCTTCATCAAAAATAGCTTTTTAATTATTCAAAATTAATTGGAGCTTTTGAGATCCGATAGTAAACTTATTAAACATAGCCTTCAATGTTTCAATCTCTTTTCTTAACTTAGCACTCTTCCAAAATTGATTTTTCAGATCTTATGAGTTTTTTTTTCTTCAACGTAAAATTTTGATTTTTTGAATTTCTCTTTCAACTTAATATTTTTTAATTAAAAATTTTTTAGATTTAAAAAGTACATCCTTTTCTTTAGCCAAAGAATTTATTTCTTTCAAAAGTTTTTCTTTTTTACTCAAAAGATTATTCTTTTCATTAACCAAAAGAAGGTTAGACTTTTTGAACTCTTTGTTTTTTAGTTTTAAATTTTTGAATTCATCCATTAAGTTATTAGAGGCTTCAAACAATTCATTAAATATAAACTTGAAGGAGTTTTTAGATTTATCTTATTCTCAATGGCCATGAGATAAAGATTTATCGCTTCCTCTTCCTCATCCGAACTTTTAGTATCACTATCTTTCCAAATTTCTAGCATAGCTCTTTTCTTGGTTCTTTTGGGATGCTTTTTAAGTAGAGAGCAATCTGGCTTGTAATGTCCTCTTTTATTGCAATTATAGCAAGTGACACTCTTTCTTTCTTTTTTCTTCCTTTTCTTTCTTCGTCATACTTTTCTTCATGAGGAACTTCTTGAATTTACTTGCGAGTAGCTCCATGTCCTCGTCATCATCTTCACTCTTTTCTTCATCTTCTTTTTCCTCTGACTTATCACTTTTTTTATATTGTGTAGTGGATTTGAAGGCGATGGTCTTCATTTTTCTTGGCTCTTTTTCTTCTTTCTTTTGAGCTATGTTCAACTCATGAGTCATGAGTGAACCCATCAATTCTTCTCGGGATAACTTGGTAAGGTCTTTTGCTTCTTGTATAGCTGTCACCTTTGCTTCTCTTTCCTTTGGCAAAGATCTTAAAATCTTGCAAACAAGTTCATAGTTAGTTTAGGTTTTACCAAGATCATTTAAAGCATTAATAATATCAGTAAATTTGGAAAATATTTCAGAAATAGACTTATGTTTATCCATTTTAAACATTTCATATTTATAAACAAGAAAATTAATTTTGGACTCCTTAACTTGGCTTGTTCCTTCATGAGTTACTTCTAATTTTTTTCAAATTTCTTTAGCTGACATACATGTAGATATTCTATTAAATTCATGTACATCAAGAGAGCAATAAAAAAATATTGATGGCTTTAGCATTTAATTAAGCCATCTTCTTATCAAATTCATCCCAATCTTTTTCTGGTTTGAAAATTGGCATATCATTAATTTCAATTATGGGTATGTGTGGTCCTCTAGTTATGACTCCCCATATGTCATAATCTAAAGCTTTTATGAAAATTTTCATTCTAGCTTTTGAAAATGTATAATTTATACCATTAAATAGTGGTGGTCAAGATGTGGATTAGCCTTCAGCAAATGATGAACCAAATGGGATTGCCATGATCTTTTACTCTTTAACCACTAGGTTAGCAATCAAATATTAGAGCACCTACTCTGATACCAATTGTTGCCCAGAGATAGCAACCCAAGAGGAAGGGTGAATTGGATTCTTATAGAATTTTTGTTAAATTTAAAATCTCTAAATAAGTATGTACTCCTAATTAAACTAACTAAAATATTTATGATAAATATGTAATGTGTAGTAGCAAAATTAAAAGTAATGAAATAATGCAAGTATGTAAAATAAATAAGTAAAGCAAAAAAGTAAACCAAGCAATCACAACACAAAGATAAAGAGATTTATAGTGGTTCGGAGCAACCCATTCCTATGTCCACTCCCCAAGCTTTTCTTGAGAATTTCACTATAATCTATTCTTGATTATAGTGTGTTTGTTTTTTCGAACTCACAAACAAATTCAGTTGATTTTCTCAGGAGCACCAACCAAAATCTTACATCATTAGTTTTTTGGATTCACTAACAATCCAGTTGGTTTTTCGAGCTTACCAACCAAAATCTACAAGATCCAATTTTGGACTTGGACAAGCCTAATCCTCAAGTTTCTTTTTTCCAAAGAAACTTGTAAAAAAAATAAAAATACAAGAATGAAATTTTCAACTCAAAATAAAAATAAACTCTTTAAATCCTGAAGAAGAAGCAAAAGGATTGCTCTTTTGATACTTCACTTCTCTTCATATGATGCTTGAGAGGTTGTGCTAAATGTTGGAGAAGATATCTCTTGAAAGCCCTCTGATTTCATTACTTGGTTCCTTTCTTTTCTCTCTTCTTTTGATGTACAATAGAGCTTACTTAAATATAAAAATGATTTCTCTCTTAATCTTTCTTAATATTGCTTCCAAATTGATTCTCCATCTTTAAATACTCTTGGAGATGGTTGGAGAGTGAGTTCTAGCTATTGGAAGCTCTAAAATAGCCATTGAAGATAAAAAATAGCCATTGAAAAGGTTGCAGAAACTAGCTGTTAAAGGCTATCAAACTCCAACGAGCTGACTTTGATTTGGCTTAGAGCTGGCTCGGCTGATATAGCTCGCTCAAACTATAGAATAAAAAAAATTAATTTTCTATCATCCTGAGAGAGTTGGTTTGGATCTAAATCGAGCTGGCTCAAATAGCAGAACAAAAAAAATCCCTTTTCTACCATCCTGAGAGAGTTGGGTTAGATCAAAATAGAGCTAGCTCGATTGCATGCCAAATCAAAGTATCAATCCTATTTCATGCCAGAACTTGCTCGATTCTTGGGCAGGTTAGGTCTAAACTTTTCAACTTCATTTTTCTTCATTATTTGACCTTCCAAACTTAAATTTCTTAATCCTAAATCTTTCAAATAATTTTTATTTCTTTCTCTTTTATTTTTTTTATAATGAGCAATTCAAATTTATGAGAACTTTTTTTTAAGTATTTTGGCATGGCTTCTTGAGAGAATTTATCCTTAAGATAAATTCTTCATTTTGGATATTTGAAAAATCCTACATACATTCTTGAAACTAGATATATAATATACTCAAGATTTGGCAATCATCAAAATCAATCATGAGGTCAACACCCCTTGATCCCCTTCTCTATTACATGGAATGTGGTTGTGGACCAAGTCAAAGAAAGTAGTTAGCTTCCAAATTCAACTTCTATTGGATAGAATTTTAGGAAACACAAAGTCCTCCCATATGGCACCAACCCCACCTAGATTTTTTCTAGGATTTTCATGGGAAATAAGGCATGTTTTGTGTGCCCAAGAGTGATGGTCCATGGTTGGAAAAAGGGAGGGGGCGCCCAACGTGCCCAAGTGTCGCCCCATATCTTGCCTTCATTGCACATTCCTTACTAGGTATTTGACCTAGACAAGGATTGTTCCATATCTCTATAAATAAAGAGATTCTCGGCCTAAATTTTTTAGAGATTATTCATCTAAGAGAGGGCCATTGGGCATGGGAAAGCCTTGAGAGAAAAGTCCTTGGGCATAGGGTTTTGAGAAGACACAAGTTCAAGTGTCTAGGTGAGAGAAACAAAGAAGAAGAAGGGTTCTTCTTCTTGGGTTTTCCTTTAGATCTCTTCCTCCACTTTTATGAGTTTTTGAGAGGTGTCTCAGTATTACTAATCTTCTTCCTCATCTTCTGAATATTGGAAGATCTAAGACTCAAGAAAGAAAGATCCAGATCAACCATCGAAGAAGGATCAGCATGGTTCTTGCATACTGTGCTGATTTCCAAACATCAGACTTCTGATAAATGATCAAGGGCTCGTGTCAACATCCTATAGAAATCGGATGCATGTACAGCTTGGAGCAACAATCTCATCCCTAGATTAGTGAGCTAAAAAACTTAGCTTGCAAAGGAAAGGATGATATGATCTCCTTCTTTCATATCTAGATTTGATCTAGAGTAGTTCTATTATTGATATGATCAACATGAAATTTTCTCATATTTTAATTTTTGATTTAAAAGAATGCTTAAATCAATGTAATAAGATCCTAGATCTAAGGCTCTTTCTTATATTATTTATAAATTAATATGATTAATTCATCTCTTTCGCTGCATATTTTGAAAATGTTTCAAAATTGATCCTTGAAACCTTAGATCATTTCCAACAATTGGTATCAGAGCTTCAGTTCTTTATTACATGAATTAATATATATGTTTAGATTATTTTTTAGATTAGATCTAATTTATAATCTGATGTTTAAATCTAAAATTAAAAATAGATCATACAAACTGATTATAAGGTTGTCCTAGTTCATGTAGACCTAATGTAAATCATAAAATTATTAGATATGATCTAGATTTATTTATGATTTATTAGATTTAAAATTATCTAAACTTAGAAAATACATATTTTAGATTGCATGGATTAATCTTAAAAGGTTGTTTTGCTGTAATGTTTATCCCTTATAGTGAAAAGGTTATCCTAGTATGTACTGATCTAAAATCATAATCATAAAATTTTAGATTAGATCTAAGAGATTTTATGATTTGATTGAAAGTATTTCAATCTAATGTTTATCATCATAAATATGATAGATTTGATTGAAGATGATTTATGATAGATTAGTATTGAAATTATTTCAATCTTGAATTACATGAATATATTTAGATTAGATCTAAAGTAGATTCATGTTTTTATTATTTGCATATTGATAATGAATCAAACATGCAATTAATTAATAAAATCATGTTGTAAAAATATTTTATAAACATGAAAATTACTTTTGAAATATCGAACCCTAACTCTCAACCCAAAACTTAATTAAGAATTAAGAGCTGTTTGATTATGATCTAGGATTATGAATTGAAGATCCTAAGATACAAATCATAATACTTGGGTTAATGGGTTAGTGAAAATTAGATCCATTAATTGGGTTAGACCTAAGGTTTGATTAAAGAATGGACTTAATTAGAGAATTGACTAAAATCTAATCAATAGTTGCTATACATTAGGTCAACGATTCTCTAGATCAATTACATCCATGTCTTTAATGAAAATGAAGATGGACTTGATTCTTGGCTATGCGGTCTAGCATGAACTATTAGGTTGATCCAATCAAAACTAATTAACCAATTAGTATCTAAGATAAGTCTGACAATCCAGACCAGTAGTTTTTAATTAGCAGCCCACTTACTTGGCCATTTCTGATGGTGTCTAAGGCAAGCTTTGGTAGATCCTTCCATCAATCTCACTTACCAGACCTTCTTGGTGAAATTATATTTTGATCAGATAACTTAACAATTCGAACTGACCCATGTCAGCTGGGTAAATCAGTGTGACTGCTTTAGGTGCTCCTTGATCGGCCTATTAATGATCTTCCTTAATCTGACTTGGTGAAGCCAATGGGAGGATCATGACAAGTTAGTTCATCTGACCTTATCTCTTCTTTAAATCAAATCAATTAAATCTTATAAAATTCTTAGGTCCTTAAAATAAAATAGTTATGGTGATAACTAGATTATAGCCTTTCATTAAGTGGATGATAATGAGTCCATTAGTTGGATAATCCTTGAAGGCCTAAAGGCTTGGTGCTTATCGGCTAATGGAATTATCATTCATAATATGATTTCTCGGATGCATCTTTCTAAACGATGGTTAGGTTGTGTTGCCCAAATATGAATTTCTAAGAGAGGGGATGAATTAAGTATTTTAAATTTTTAAGATTACGATGTGAGTAGATTAGACTAATTAAGTGCCAAATCAAATAAGCTATATAATGTGCATTGAATGAAATCAATAGAACAGTAACACAATCACAAACATAATGATTTTATAATGGTTCAGTGCCAAACATAGCACCTACATCTACTCCCTAACTAAACCACTTAGAAATTCAACTATAATCACTAGGCTTCATTACAGTTTGATTGTTTTACTTGGGTTCACAATCTAAGCCAGTTGGTTTTGACCTTGGCTCACCAACCACAACTATACAATGATTATTTTCTTGGGATAACAATCAACGCCGATTGATTTTCACTTTAGCTCACCAATCAAATCATACAATATCCAACTCTAGGCTTGGACTAACCCAAGCTTCTCACCCCAAAAAACTTGAAACAAAGATGAAAAATACAATAAATAAAATAAAAACAAACTCTCTAAAGCTTAAGAGAAAAAAATCTGGAAGCTTGGCTTGTAGGTTTGATTTCTTCTCTTTGACTACTTGAAAGAAGTAGGAATTGATCTTCAATGGTAATGGCTTGACTTCTCTCTGATTGAGGATGTTGGAAGGATAAGGAAAACTCTAAGAAATACTCCTTTCTTTTCACTATTTGGCTCACATATTTGAAAAACTAAAAATCTACTTGGAAGCTCTCTCTTGTAGGTTCAAAAGTTCTCTTTCTTGTCCCAAGTATTTTCTTAAGTATCCCAAAGATTTTCCACCATTACAAGTAACTAACATAAGCTTCTGGAAGTGATCTAGCTATTGGATGATCGAAAATAGCCATTGGAAATGTATGGAGTGAAAAAGCTACGAAACTAGAAACTAGCCATTACAAGCACTGAGCCAGCTCAGTTTTTAACTAGGTCGGCTTAGTCCAAATCGGATCGACTTAATTTTTAGCTAGATTAGCTCAGTCTCAGAGATTTTGAAATACCTATTTCTATCATCTTTTATTTTCTGAGACTGGGATAGCTACTTTTCTAATTGGGTCGGCTCAATTGAAAACTAGGTCGACTTAATCCCCTGGGTCATAAAAAATTTTGCTTTCTATCCTTTCTGTCTTTTGCTTCCATTGAGACTAAGTTAGCCTAGTTTAAGACTAGGTCGACCCAGTTTGCTTGCCATGTGTGCTAAAGACTATTTATGATTCTTTCTTCTCCAAATTTTTTTGTAGACTAGACTTGTCTTTTTGCCTTGATTTAATCTTCATTTTAATTTCTTGAAAGATGTATCTAATCTGAAATATCTTCTCTAAAATCTTGAATAATGAATCTTCATTTAGATAAATAAAAATATTTGGAGTTTGTGAGCTCTTGAAATTTACAACTACACATTCTCACAAATAACGTTCGTAATTTAATAATCTATACTCAAATGCTTTTGTTATCATCAAAATCAATCTAGGATCAATAATCTCCCTCTTTTTTATGATGACAAAATTCTTTGAGTATAATCTTTCCTTCATATTTCAAAGTGATATATTCATTCAATCTTACCAAATAACTCATACATCATATTTATTTAGATTTTATCAATTTACATATGCTCCCCCTGAATATGATAAGTATGTTCAAGTCTAAGTCAAATTTTGTGTTGCTCCCCCTTACTATGTGCCTAGGTTTCAATTTAGCAATTCGAGTTATGATTTCTTCCATATTTGTAATTACAATTGAATTGCTATTACTTGCACATTCTTTATTTAGTTCTTCCTGAAGTAATGCCCATTTAAGTAGTGTCCCATAGTATGCCATTCCATTTAGGTAGTGTGCCATAGTGTGCCATTCTTTTCATAGTGTGCCATTCTTTTCATTTAATTATATTTTTAATTTATATTTTATACTCATTTTTCTCTCTCTTTTTGTCATTATCAAAATGTATATGGACAATGTAAAGAGAGATTTCATCAAGCATGAAAAGAGATAATTTCATTCATTCATTAGAGAAATTTGATACAATTCAAGCCAAAAGTCAAACTTCATTCATTCATAGATATAAAAAGTTTCAAGTTCACAAAATGCTGAAGTTTGAACATTACATATCATAAACATTTACAACCAAAATGTTTTAAGTATAACTAAATGGATCCTATATACAATTTAATCAACACTAGGCTCTAAAGGGTCAGATGAGGATAGATCCGTAGGTGTAGAAGTGCGCTGCTCGGTGAATACTTCTCTCACAACATCTTTGATTACCTGAGGAAGACCACTAGATATCTTATCATATACACATTGCATAATCTCTTCAATCTGATCCTCATCTAATCTGACAGTGCACAAAGATTGAGCAGGCGCAGGATGCTGTGGCATGGGCTCTAGCTCATGTCTTTCTTCTCCTTCCTTATCTAGCTTCACCCAAATACCATTTACTTTCTTGAACTTCATCATATTCATTGATTTCAAATTGTAGGTATCATAATGCTATAATTTTTTACTAGATTCCCCTTCCAAGCTAACTCCAAAGTCCTAAAATACTAATGTTAGAAACATCCCATATGGTAGTGCTGGTTTTTCTCTTTGGGATGCTTCTTGCATCACCCTCAAAATCAAGGCTGGAAGGTTAAACTTTTCCCTCATGAGAATATGGTACATCATAGCTATGTCATTTTTGTTGAGAAAATCAAATCTTCCTATTCTAGGGATAAGAATCCTGGCTAAAATGTGGTGAAGCAGTCTATTCTCCATGGATAGGTCTCTAGCATGAATTTCCTCAAAATGCATGGCATCATTCCTTCCAAACAATAATCACAGCCTACTTGTTCGATCATCAAGTCTCTCAACTCCTTTAGTGGGTGCCCTAAGTAAATTATCTAGCTTTTCCATGGTCAAATTTATCTTAACCTTCTTGACTTCTGATTTAAATAATCTTGGGCTAACCCTAGCATTGCCATAGAAATCTCTCACTAGATTTGGAGAGGTTGGAAGATTAATCCTAGAGCAAAGGTATTCCCATCCTTCATACTTCAATCCCTCTCCGAACACAAAACCCTCACTTTCTAGAAAATCAAAATCCATCCTTCTACTAGTTGTGACAGCCTTAAAGGAGAGTAGAATGGGTGCGAAAGAAGGAGATGGCAGGAAAATCGGAGTAGGAGGATAAGGGGGTTGAGTGGATGGTCCCAGAGGAGGTGAGAAGGACTAATATGACCTAGATGGTGAAGAACGGTCTTCACAAAACTTAGTTCGCCATTCTTTACAATGAGTCCCATGTTGCGGTGATGGAATGGAACATGTGTGCTTTAATCGACGGGACAATCCATTTTCTGGGTGCCATGGCTTTCAAATCCTTCCTAAAGGTAGTAGAAATGGGTTTCTAGGGGATGGCTCTAAGGTTCCTAGAGTTTCTCTATAGACAACTAAGAAATGAGAAAGAAATCCCATTGGACTTTTCGATTAGAAAATAGAGCCCCCGACAACTTAGCCGGCCCAATTTTTTTGTGAAGAAAAACTGAGTCGGCCCAATACTGGGACGTTGAAGTTTTTCTATAAGAAAGTAATGGGATGGCTTAGTTTGGCAATAACTTGAATATTCTAATTTTCAAGTCCAAAAAATTTCTCATTTATTTTTTTTAAATGAGATAAAAATTGAACAAATGCAAGAAAACTAACCATATCAAAATCAAACATTTCATCATATGAAAATCAATTATCACAAGATATTCATTTAATAAATTAGATCAAATAAACCTAATTGCTTTCTAATTGTGCAAAATCTTTCTTCATTTAAGGGTTTAGTAAAGATATCGGTAATTTGATTTTCAGTAGGCACATATTCAAGAAGTATATCGTTATTTTGAACATGCTCTCTAATAAAATGATGTCTTACTTCTATATATTTTATTCTTAAATGCAATATAGAATTTTTAGTTAAATTTATGGTACTTGTATTGTCACATCGAGTAGAAGTGTTATTACAAGTAATACCACAATCTTCTAGTTATTGTTTGATCCATAATAGTTGAGCACAACAACTCCCAGTAGTAATATATTCAGCTTCCACTATAGATAAGGCTACTGAATTTTATTTCTTGCTAAACCAAGAGATCAAATTCACTCCTAGAAATTGACATGTACCACTTATACTCTTTTTATTTAAGCAGCAACCAGCAAAATCTGAATCACTATAACTAATTAAATCTAATGAAAATTGTTTAGAGTACCCAACCAACATCTTGAGTATTTATTAGATATTTAAAGATTCTTTTAACTGCTAATAAATATGATTTCTTAGGATTTGATTGATAGCACGCACGCATGCATACACTAAATATTATATCTGACCTACTTGTAGTTAAATATAGTAAAAATCCAATCATACCTCGATATAGCTTAGGATCTACTACTTTTTCTTTTGGATCTTGATCAAATTTGCAACTTATGCTCATGGGGGTGCCATTTCCTTTAACATTCTCCATCCCAAATTTTTTTAACATTTTCTTGATGTATTTACTTTGGTTGATGAAGATCTCCTCATTTCATTGCTTGATTTAGAGTCCGAGGTAGAAGTTGAGCTCTCCCATCATGCTCTTCTCAAACTCATCTTGCATGAGATTAGCAAACTCTCTACACAAAATCTCATTAGTAGCATCGAATACAATATCATCAACATATACTTAAACAAGAACTTTAAAATTTTATGATTTTAAATTTCATGCCATGATCACTTCTTATATATAAAACATTGCATTCTTTTTCTCTTATTATTTTGTTAAATAGACCAACAAATATATCAAAAGATTATCTTTATGTAATAAAAGCTAAACTCATGTATATCTTGAAAAGTCATCTATTATAGCAAAGCGATATCTTTTTTCTCTAAGACTTATAGTTGAAATAGATCCAAACAAATCCATAAGGAGTAATTCTAGAAGCCTAGTGGTTGAGATAATATTTTTGTATTTGAAAGAAGATTTTGTTTGTTTACCAAGTTGGCATGCTTTGCAAATTTTATCTTTTACAAAATTTAATTTAGGTAATCCTTTTAATAAATTAAGTTTAATTAATCTTGCTAGTGAGTCCATACTTGCATGACCTAATCTGTTATACCAAATCTAACTTGATTCATTTAATTCAGCATTCATAGCAATAAGACACTCAATATTTTTATTTTTAAGTTCATCAAGATCAACAATGTAAATATTTTCATGTCTTTTTCCTATGAATTTAATACTTTCATCTAAAGAGCTAGTTACAATGCAATAAGATGATTTGAATGAAACATTAAAGCCTTTATCACAAAGTTGGCTTATGCTAAGCAAGTTATGCATAAATCCTTCATCATATAAAATATTTTCTATACTAGTAGAGGGTGTTATCAAGATATTATCAAGATCAATAATTTTTTCTTTATCATTGTCTCCAAATATCATAACACCTCCATCTTTAGCTTCAAGAGAGATAAATTATAATTTATCTCTCGTCATGTGCCTCGAGCATCCACTATCAAGGTACCATCTTTTTTTAGCTCTTACAGATGCCAAGCACACCTACACAAGTAATCAAGCAATCTTACATATCCAAGCTAACTTGGGTCCTTTGGGATTAGCACAAATGGTTCCTTTTGGAACCCAAACTTGTTTTACTTTTGTTTTGCTTGAATTAAAAATTTTGCATTCAATAAATTTATGTTCAATTTTATTACATTTATAACATGTAATTCTTCTACCATAATTTTGAGATTTTGCATATACATTTTTTAATGACTTTTGCTTTCTTGATGTATCATACCCTATACCGATTTTATCAAGAATCATCTTTTGATTTTCAATTATTGTTTATAGATTTTTAGAGTTTAGCATATATCTATCTACTATGGATCCTAATCTTACCACTTCATCTTGTAATGATATAATCTTTTCATTTGATTTATTTATATTAGTTTTTAAATTCTTCATATTTTCTTCTATTTGAGCTTTATCTTTACTTAAGGATTGATTCTCTTTCTTTAGCTTCTTATTCTTACGTAATAGCTTCTTAAAGTCATTAACTAGGTTATTGAGAGCATCATATAATTCTTCATACGTAAAATCTAAAATTAAAGTATCATCATTTACCTCATCATCATTATGTGCCATAAGACAAAAGTTTGCCTTTTTTTGTCTTTGATATTCTTCCTCACTTGAAGAAGAATCCTTATCATTGCTCCATGTGGCTTTATATGCTTTTTTCTTTATTTTCTTGGAGCTTTTCTTCAACATTGGACAATCCACCTGAACGTGTTCAAACTTTTTACACTCATAGCAAATAGGTGGTTATTCTTTCTTTTTTTTTCTTTTTGTTTGCTACCTTCTTCCATGTTAAACTTTTTTTTAATTAGATTTTGATTTTTCTTTGTGTAGATATAGCTACTTTCCTTTCACTTCGATCATTATTAGATAATGATAAGCTAGTGGGATCCAACTTTGGTAACTGATACCATAAGTTGAAGATTATCCTAGAGTATGAACGAATCTTGTACATATTGATAGATCCAGCACTTAAGGAGCCAACTATAAATGCACATGGACCAGTCAGAGATACTTATCAGAAGTGGCTCAGTGATCGAACCATAGTGCATTGTATTATGCTGGCAGCTATGAATGATGAATTTAGTTGCAGGTTAAAGACAGCTCAGCCAAAAGACATGCTTCAAGTGTTGAAGGAGTCTTTTGGCACATCCGATGATGTTAAGAGGCACAAGACTAGTTATGCCATCTTCAATGCCAGGATGAGGGATGAAGCTTTATTCATTGATCATGTACTGTACATGATCGAGTTGATGGAGTATTTGAGCAAGCTTGGCTTTTTCTTGCATAAGTAGTCGGGGAAAGATGTAATACTGAACTCACTGTCCAAGTCTTATCTCCCATTTCTCACTCATAATAGAATGACAAAGCTTGAAGTTAACTAGCATGGGTTACTAGGGTTACTTCAAAACATTGAGAAGGATCACTAGCTCCATAAGGAGTTAGTGAACTTAGTGGAAGATTCATCTTCTAGCTCTCAACCCTTTAAAAAAGGAAAGAAGAATAAGAAGAAGAAGTTCAAGAAGGTGCAAGTTCAGGCTGGGACATCTATGTAGGCCCAGATCGAGAAGATAAAGCTTGATAAGAGTCAAGCTGAATGCTTCTTTTATAAGAAGCGAGGACACTAAAAGAGAAACTATCCTCAGTACATTACCTTCCTAGATCCAAACAGATCGAGAAAGAAGCAAGCTATTACTGCACAAGATATTTATATGATAACTCCTTGCAATTTTTCTATTTATGATATAACTGACTAAATATTGGATACCGATAGCTCTTACTATATTTGCAATTCATTACATAAATTGTAGGTCAGTAGGAGATTCGAGCAAAGCGAGAGGTTCCTGAATGTTGGAGATGGAACATCAGTTCCAGTTCTAGCATTAAGAAATTTAAAATTTGTATTTGAGTCTCATACTATTATTCTTAGTGATTGTCACTTTTATCCTAGTTTCTTTTTGAATGTCATTTCTGTAGGCCTTTTGGTCAAAGATAATTATGAAATTTTAATAAAAAAAGAATTTTATAATGTCATTATGAATTGTATTACTATATTCTCTAGACATTTGCATAATGGTGTATACATGCTATCATAACCTATTAATGTAATCTATTCCACTGGCAAGCATCCTAGATTAGATAATGTATCTTATACTACTTATGGCACTATAGGCTAGGTCACATCAATAAGAATAGGATAAATAGGTTGACTCAAGAGAAAATCCTTGAAGTCGGTGATTATGCATTACTTCTAACCTATGAATCTTGTCTTCTTGAAAAAATGATCAAGTCATCTTTTACTAAAAAAGGTGAGAAAGCCACTAAGCTCTTAGGTCTAGTACATACCAATGTATGTGGACCTATGAGCACTAATGCTAGAGATGGATATCTCTACTTCATTACTTTCATCGATGATTTATCTAGATATAGATATGTATATCTGATGAAACACAAGTTAGATTCATTTAAAATGTTCAAACGATTTCAAAGTAAAATAGATAGATAAACTAAAAAATATATTAAAACTCTTCGGTCTAACCAAAAAGAATATCTTTTTGGTAAGTTTCTTACATATCTAGGAGAGAATGGGATTCTCTCCTAATAGATTCCCCTAAGAGCACCATAGCATAATGGTGTGTCTAAAAGGAGGAATCAGATTTGTTAGACATGGTCCAATCTATGATAGATTTTGCCTGCTTGCCGATTCCTTCTAAAGATATGCACTCAAAACAGCTTGCTATCTTTCAAATAGGTTTTCAAGTCTGTCTATAATTAAAACTCCATATAAGATATGGATAGAGCGTAAGCCAGCACTTTCACACCTAAAGATCTGGGGGTGCTCAGCTTATGTGAAACGATTAATCATTGATAAACTTGGACCAAGGTCTGACTAGTGCATATTCATAGGGTACCCAAAAGATATCAAAGGATATATTTTCTACCATGCAGATGAACGAAAGGTATTTGTCAGCCTAAAGGTAATTCTTTTAAAAAAGAACTTCCTTAGTGAAGAAATTATTACCTCTAAGATTGAGCTTGACAAAGTTCAATAGGTAGAAAGACCAACACCAGTAGCTGAACCTGAATCGAATTTGATTAGATCAAATTTGGAGCCCAATGTACTAGCTTCATTAAGGCAATCCAGTAGAGTACCACATCAGTCGAACAGATACTATGATTTTTTGGTCTGAGACAGTGATCCCATCGAACTCGATGAGAATGATGAGGATCCAATCACTTATATGGATGCAATGTAGAGACTTGATTCCGAGAGATAGCTGAAGGCCATGAAATCTAAGATGGAGTCCATGAAGGTCAACAATGTGTAGACATTGGTTGATCCACCCAAAGGGGTTAAACTCATTGGGTGTAAATGGGTCTTGAAAAAAAAAAGGGGCATAGATAGAAAGGTGGAGATCTATAAAGTCTATCTAATTGCCAAGGGATATCGTCAATGTTATGGTATTGGCTATAACGAGACGTTCTTCCCTGTGGCAATGCTCAAATTCATTTGGATAATACTTGCAATAGCTAACCATCTGGATTATAAGATCTGGTAGATGGATGTGAAGATAACTTTTCTGAATGGAGAGCTGACCAAAGAGGTATATATGATACAACTTTAGGGGTTCATATCCAAGATAAGTCCAAGGTGTGCAAGCTTCAGAGATCTATTTATAGATTGAAGCAAGCATCTTGGAGTTGGAACATATATTTTGATAATATGATCAAAACATATGGCTTCATTAAGAATGGAGAAGAGTCCTACATTTATAAATGGGCAAATGGTTGGACAATGGTATTTCTTATCTTGTACATGGATGATATTCTTTTAATCAGGAATGACATTCCCATACTATAAGAAATAAAAGTTTGGTTGTCATCTCAGTTCTCCATGAAAAACTTGGGTGAAGCATTCTACATCCTAGGGATGAAGATCTAAAGGGATAGATCTAAGAGGATGCTTACGTTATCCAAGTCAACGTACATAGAAACTATGCTGAAGAGGTTCAGCATGGAGAATTCTAAAAAGAGCTATATTTTGATAGGCCATGAAATTTCTCTCTTTAAGAATGATTGTCCGACAACTCCTGAGGAGAGAGAGCATATGAGTAGAGTTCCATATGCTTCGATAGTGGGATCTATCATGTACGTCATGATATGTATAAGATCAGATGTGACATACTCACTAGGAGTAGTGAGTAGATACTAATCTGATCCAGGAAAGAACCACTGAAAGATGGTAAAAGCCATCCTTAAGTATTTGAAAAATACTAAGAACCAATGGTTGGTTTATGGTGAGTCAGATCTGAAACTTGTAGGGTTTACTGACTCTAATTTTTAATCTAATCATGATGATAGCAGAAGCATGTCGGATTATCTTTACTCTAAATGGTGGAGCCATCTACTGAAAGAGTTCCAAGAAGCATGCTGTGGCAGACTCTATTTGTGAGGTAGAGTACATCACAGCATCAAATGCTATAAAGAAAGCTATGTGGCTGAGAAAATTTATTATCGAGCTCAGAGCAGCACCCTCCCTTGATGGTCAGGTCCTGCTCTACTATGATAACATTGGTGCTATTGCTCAGGTGAAGGAACCGAAGGCACATCAAAAAATAAAGCACATACTGCACTACTACCACTTGGTCTGGGAGATCATGGATGGAGGTGACGTTGACCTTCAGAAGATCAATGAAAATGAGAACCTGGCCGACCCTTCATTAAGGCCCTAGCGATAAAGGAGTTTGACAACCTCAAGTCGAAGATGGGTATTAGATACTATATCGAGTGGCTTTAGGATAAGTGGGAGTTATTGAAAAATATGTCCCAATGTCAATCATCAGCCTATTGATGATTGTGCTATCTTATAATTATAATTTATTTAATATTAAATAAAATAAATATTTTGGCTTCTTCATCATAAAGTCTACATCTTCTAATGAACTCCACTGTTGTGATGAAATTCTTAAGACTATTTAGTTTTGATGAAGAAAAGATTTATTGATTAGTCCTTAAACTATTCATGACCAAATGATACGTTGTTAATTAGGATGACGACATTTATCAAACATAGATCATTATATGCTATATAGGTTGGTTGTCCTCTTAACCAAGGAGTGTGGAGATAATAGTATGGCATACAGATGAGATATAAGGAGACATCATCACTAAATGTGACTAACTCTAGAGCATTTTGCTATCGAGAATTGCTCTGATATGATATATGTATAAGTATCCCTTAGACCTAAGATCACCATAGTGACTTGCAAGCAACTCACTGTGCTTTAATATCGGACTAACTAAATTTCTAATTTAGTAATAGAAAATTTTTGGGCACAATCAAGTACATGCAATGTCGATGAGTGATCAAGATCGAATTAACCATTTCAAGAGTTGGAGAAAAATGCTTCACTATATTTAAATATAGCAAAACCTTGTCCAGGCTAATCTATAAGATGGATTTGATATTTTGAAATTTAATGTGGATGGCCTAATCAAGGTTGATAGTTAAACTCTGAGGTGTCCTGTGAGTATTTTGATCAAGGGGATGAATTATATAGAAACTATATCCACTTGGGTTCTAAGGATGTTGTTCTATACATTCAACCTATCCGACCATTGGGTATCATTGCTAGATGGTCACTTCAATTGATACAAAAATTTATTTCTATGCTACCAGCTTACGTTCGAACGTAAGCACACCAACTGGCATCACCTCTCCTTGATACCAATTGATGTTCCATGATATTGCTCGAATGCCAATCATCCTTGGCATCATAAGCTCCGATACCATATTGCGGAAGCCTCTGATCTTTAGCACAGTCCTAAAAGAATCAGTGACGTTCTCTATGGGTAGCAAACCATCGATCCTCCACCTAGATCTGTGATGGGGTATCTCCCACCTTGAGCTTGAGGGAGATGCCCCCTTCTCTAGGGCTTCTTTAAGAATCCTAGGGTGGCAACTCTAGAGAGAAGAGAAGAAGAGAGTTGAGGAAGAAAAGGTCTATATTCCACAACATTAATGAAATCCTAATACAACCTATGTATTTATACATAGCCATTAGGCCCAACCAAAAACTTCCTAGCTAACCCAATACATGAAAGCACTCACTGAGCCCATGTACACCCATGTCTTCCATGTTCTCATCCTCTAGATCTAGATCCGATCCATACATGAATTAGCCCCTTTAAGACCTCTCAAATCAGGCATTAAAACCCCTAGAATCAATTCAGACCCTAGCTCAAAATAGACCCTCACGTAACTCAGCTTGCGCATTAAGTCGGCTCAGTCTCAGCACTGAGTCGACTAAGTTTCACTAGGTTGGCTCAGTCTGAAACTGAGTTGATCGAGTTCTATGCCATGCCAGTAGTTCCAAACGTGCAGTTCTCTATTTTGCCTATGCACTGAGACTTAGTCAATCCAGTTTTGGATTGAGCCGACTAACCTACAGAAAATCTTCTTTCTGTAGTTTTGATTCTCCAGCTTGGGTTCCTTGCTTCATCTTGTATTTCAGATCTTCGAAGTACCAACCAAGCTCCTGAAATCCCCAGAGCCAACCCCCTGACTCCTTCCGTGGCCTTTCAAGGATTGGAAACACCATAAATTCTCACAATCTCCACCTTGGTGTTAGATATGTGTGCCCTAGAAGCCAGAATTGGCAGACACTTGTAATACATCTCTAGGGACAAAATTATAATTTTGACTATAAATAATAAAATGGATAATTTTCTATCATAAATGTGTATTTAGTATCTGTGATACATCCCTTGAGTTAATGATAATGATAATTCATATTTTCAAGAGTTGAAAATTTAAGACATGAATTTTTATTTATTAATTCATAAAATGCTCCCAATTGTAGGATCTGAAAGGAATATGCCCTCAAGCCAATCAATTTTTTAGGCTATTCTTTGTCTTCCAAACTCATGTAATGACATTTTAAAATAAACAAAGGCATTATTTCATCATATGCAGTGTCTTATTATTTATTTAAGATTATGATGAACCTCATAAATTAAGGCTATGATTTTAGGATTATGATGAGATCATACCAGTGAGATCTAAAATCTTAAAATTCTAATTTAAATATTCCTGATCGATGGAATATTGAGTTGGGAATTAATGTTTTCGATAAGACTAGCACATCTTTTGTATGCTCAATTGACAGGATGATTGATCTCACAATCACTTGTGTATGATACTAATACAAAGATATGGGTGCTCATTAGAGAATGAGTTCATTGAATTGATCCAAGTTGAGAATTTCTAATCGAGTCTTATCTACATGTCAATAGATGATTCTCATAGTGAAATTGTGCATATAATTCTTTGACCTAAAACTACCATAGAATCTTATATATATGAATCCATATTTTGGTTCATACTCATTCATGACTCAGTTATGTACGGGATGATCTGAATATGGTAGATTATATATGAAGGTTATGAGTAGATTAACATGGAATCGATCACTCCTGGTAAGAGAAAATAGCATCCTACCTGCTTCAAACAAATGATGATTCAGGAAGACTTTGATCAAAGCATGATGAAAATTAGAAATGGTTTCTAATGTTTTATTAAATGAATCATCATCATAAGATTGAAAGAGAAATGAATATGATATTGGGATTGACATATTTCCATACCCAGAGTCATATTCAGGATGCAGGATGATCGAAGGATCTAGTTGCATGATAATTTTTCATTGAAGGGTATTTTTGGTATTTCCATCAAAATTTCACATCTTCTAAAAAGTCATGATATGTTGCTAGATGTCAATCATGTCTTGTGGGTTCGATCAAATTAAAATTTTAATTTGATCATTAAATTAGAAAGTGTTCTAAATTAAGTCAAATTGGGTAGGCTAGTTTTGACCTAAATCGGTTTGGATTGAGTTCTAACCAGATTAGGTCAAATCACACCCAGACCCACTACTGGTTAGATGTGGAACCCAATGGGTCACACACAAAGAAAATTGATTAAAGGATCTAATTGGATTAGACCATGTTTGCAAGATGAACATGCTAGCACATGTAGCAAACCCTAGCACCTAGATTCGAATTGGATTCGAATCGGCTTCCGATTTGGGCTAATTAAGGTCCAATTTGAGCCAAATAGGATTTGGTCTTAAATTAGATTAACTTAGACTAATTGGGCTTCAATTGGGGTGCCACATACCAAAATCCCATGTGCTAGAGAGTCTCTCTCTTGCGCATGGGAAGTCTTTCATGCGTAAAGAGTTTTTGGCGCATGGGATTTAGTTGGTGCCTACCTTCTTTGACCTTTCCTAATTTTATGTCACATAAATTTTTCAAATGGGCATGGACATCACATATGGGGCATAGAAGAGTCCTTCTATAGATTAAATACTCCATTATTTTTTTGAGAAGGGACTCTTTGTTGCCCAGTAATCCTTGCTGCCCAAGACTCCTTGCCGCCCTCTCATCCTTGACGCCTCTTGGACCAAGTCAAAGTCCCTTGGGACTTTGACTATTCAAAGATCATCTCACATGCCATCTTTGCTGAATGGGCATCCCACTTCAAGGCCATTGGATGGCCTTCTTATATGATCTAATGGTTATATCAAGGTGGTGCCAAAAATGAAAGCTCGTGACTCTTCGTAAATAACTTACGTAGAATTAGTCCAAGAGTCCTTCTGCTTTAAGAAACATCTTGGACTAAGTCTACATGATGTTATTATTTGATTAGGTGTGAGATAGGCTGAAGGGACATGAGATATTTATATGGAAAGGGTGCGAGAAAATGAGTTGGCACCCCTACGTACATTATAAATAAGGGTGCGCACCAAGAGTCCGATAGTGTGAAAATTATCTTTCTTTCTTACAAGTATTTTCTATTGTCCAATTTTTTTTCTTCCCATCTCTTGTCCAGATCTTGTCCTTATAAGGATTAGAAGTCATCTTAAGACAAAGATATTAGGAAAAAAAATTAAGAAGACAAGAAAAAAGAAAGATAGGTAAGGAGAGGCAAGGAAGGTGACATAAAGGCTAAGAAAGTTCTTGCCCTTTTAATTAAAATTCTTATTATTAGAATTTTAATTATATAAATCAGAGGTGCTGGTGTCTTGATCAAATCTCTGTGTGGATCAACATTGCAGGGTGAACACGTGGGCACCTGGTGGGATCGCTATGGACTACTGCCGGCAATTAGGGACAATTTAGGGTTTAGCGATAAGAGGTATGTTCTAATACTTTTTTTTATATTACAAATACATGTTATATGATTTAATTGCTAATAAGATGGTCCTAGGGTTCAGATTTGGTTTGTGTGATTTCATAATTTTGCTTTGAAATCCATGCTTCTGCCCTGTACACCAATCCTATCAGTGGTATCAAAGCAAGCCTTATTATGTTAAATCATATAATGCTTTGCTTATAATATAATGGCACAAATGAAAAGTATGATATAATTTTTATTAGCATGTTATTTATATGATGAGATCATATTTTTATTTATCATAATAAGATTATGATGTATATATATTATTCTGTAAAGATTGTCCTGACATAGTGGAAAGTATCCACTATGTAATAATAGTTGTCCTAGAATAATTATTTATGTTAATATATATTTTTTTATAATTGATGCTTTTATGAATTTAGTTTGATTTAAAATGTGCATCGAAACCATTTAAATCCCTCTTTAAAATTATATTAAGTTGTAGTGTAATTAATCTATAGCTGAATTAGTCGGGATGTCTAATTGATCAATCGATGTCTAGGATAAATGGTTCATGATTGGTAAAGAGAACGTGGTTTTTTAATTGATTCCGTTGTCTGACCTGGCCAATTTATTAGTGTCTAAGGAAAGCAACTGGGGGACTCCCACTTCTCTCCCACTTACCTGGCTGATTCTACTAATTTAATTCTAGATTGAAATGCTTAGTATTATATTCACTACATTATGGCCTTCCTTCATACTAGGTTCTTATTATGTCCAAAACCATATTAGTTTTGTTGTGTAACCACAAGATCTATCATAGGAAATGATGTAATATTAATCTAGTGCATTGAGATGCTTATAGTATTTTGAATATACTACTTTATTGTGTAACCATAAAAGTAGTTATATTTCATTTTGACTGCATAGAAATTAAGGGTTCTATTTAAACTAAAACATTAAAGTTTGTTGTGCTAACACAAGGCTATTAATGTTTTAGAGGCAATTTTTTTTTTTTTGAGAGTTGCATAAAATGCAATTGGAAAGAGTTTCCTACCTTTGGACTTATAACAGGTTTGTTGTGCAACCACAAGACCTTTTATAAGGAATTAGGGTCTTATTCTGACTAAGAAAATCAATTAGAGGGTTATGGTTTTTTGATTAGTGGGAGACATAATTAAATTAAAATTTTAATTTAATTATGTTTGTCATCATGAGTTGTTTGCTTATGTATTATTCTTTATTATGTAGATTAAATGGCTTCTTCACTTTCATTGCATTCAATTTTGGATTCAAATAAATTAACGGATCAAAATTATGTGGACTGACTGAGAAACTTAAAAGTAGTACTTAGCCAAGAAAAACTCTTCTATATTCTTGATGCCTCTAATCCTAAACTATTAGAGAAAGATGCCACAGATGAAGATAAGTCCACATACAAGATGTGACAAAATGATTTTCTTACTATCAAATGCATCATACTTGCTTCTATGAGTAATGAATTACAAAGACAGCATGATGGCATGACACTCAGTCCATATTGCTCAATTTGAAAGAACATTATGGAGAGCATAGTAGAACTGCTAGATATGAGATATCTAAGCAATTATTCCATGCAAGTGAAGGGAAATCCTGATTTCTCGGGCCAGGTTCGTCCAGATCTGATTAGATCAAGAGATATATTTCAAAAATTTTCTCTTGATCTTAATCAAATCTTGATATATTTCAGATCTGATTCTTATTATTTTAATAAATAAAATAAAATAAGATAAATTAAATTAAATTCAATTTACCTGAATTGGGTAATCCTATTACCCTGTAGATGATCCTGATTGCAGCGGAAGGTTCTGGATCTTAGCCACGCAAGCGCCTGGCCTCTACCGGTATCCACTCGGGTTGGATCTGGAGAACCTCTTCTTCTCTATCACACCTCCAAAAATCAGATCTAGATCTGATCTGGAGGATCTTCAAAACTCTTTTGAAGATCTGCAGTCGTCCTTTTGCAGCAGCGCAGCCTTCTTGCTTTTGATCGCCTTTCCTTGATCTGAATCGCACCAAACTAAGTCCAAAACACTTTTGGACGTGGAGAGCAAGGGGAGAAGAGAGTATGGCATGGAGAAGGAGGGGAGAGGCAGCCTTGGGGCGTATCTAATAGCATTCAAACACACTTGGAATTAGGGTTGGGCGCAGGGTCTTATTTATAGACCTCTTGTGATCCAACTCCTCTTCCTCTCAACCAATCACAACCCTTTGTGAAATCAGATCTAAATCTGATTGGTTGAAAAAGAGACCCCTGGATTCCTCCTTAGAGGGCGCCTAAGACCAGTCAAACTGGATTCTTAGTAGAACTCTGATTGGAATCCTAAAGGGAGGTGGAGTCCTTGTCCAACAAGGACTCCTAGGCGCCTCCTACTTGGGCTCACGCCACCCTTGGCGTGCGCCCTTCTCCTTGCCAGGTTCTGGCAGGGGGACAAGCCCCCACCAGCTCTCCAATAGGTGCATGACATGTGGTCAAAAGTCAAAGGGTGAATGGTCAACGTTTGACCAGTCAAAGGTAGACTTTTGACCAAAGTCAAAGAACAAGAAATGGCAGGTGACCAAAAATGGCAGGTAATGTCTTACAAATAAGACAACCTATTCTGACTTGGACAACCTCCAGTCAGACCATATGAAGGCCTCTGATTGAGCACAAACTCCTTTGGCTCAGTCAGGACAACTTATTTATGATAGTAAAAGAAGAACGTTAGGTTCAATCGAGTGCTAGCACGATTTCCTTGAACCTAATTGAATCTCATTCAGATCAATTGAACTAGATCAGTTCAATTGATGATCACCAGATTCAAACCCTTGTTTGTGTGACCCAGTTAGGTTCAGTTCTGTATGGTAATGGGATATGTCATGATCTCTATCATAGACATCATCGAAACTCCTTTCGATGGATCAGAACTCTTCTGATTCGAACAGCTAGAATGATCGATCATCTAAATCATTCTAATTGCTCCCAAAATCCACCAGTGACACCTAGCAGTATATGGTGGCAACCCATCAGAGCTGAATGCGAACCTCTTGGTGCAGCTACCTGTGTGATTAAGTTCTTCTATCTTGAGCCCCGATCAGATTAGGGTTAAGGTGAACTCGTCAAACCCTAGTCTCTGTCATATGATGTAATCATTCGATTCGAGTCCAATGTGAAAATCTAAATAGAAACTCTTTCTATTATTTCACTCTACCATGGCCATGGATTTCTGGACTTGATTCTCATGATCATCATAGGGCTACTCCTCTACCACCGAGGTAGATAGATTCCCATCTTGATGCAATCCAGTTCCTACAATGAACATGCTATAGCCAACATACACCTCAGGGTTCCATATGGCTAGGAGACCGAGTAATGGTGTAGTCAAACTATAACACCCTCAAGGTGAACTGCCGATGCATCTCAGGTCAAAGAACCAGACACACTACTGCAGCATCGAGTCAGTCATTGACGAGAAGGTAGACTTCCTAATGACTACTCGAGGTGGTCACGCTCAG
The DNA here is from genome assembly GCA_006176705.1 of Cocos nucifera. NCBI lineage: Eukaryota > Viridiplantae > Streptophyta > Magnoliopsida > Arecales > Arecaceae > Cocos > Cocos nucifera. The sequence goes on from QRFJ01004451.1 coordinate 46,509, forward strand.
TGCCCTCGTTCTCTAACGAGTACCTGTACTCTCGCTCCGGTGTCTCCACACCGTAGACTCAAGACTCATCTACTAAAGAGAAGCGATCGTACACCAACCTTCCGGATCAATCACCATCCTCGTGATGATCCTATGGTCGGGAGCTGTTTATGAGTTAATAATGATTATTCATGTCTTAAATTTTCAACTCTTGAAAATATGAATTATCATTACCATTAACTCAAAGGATGTATCACAGACACTAAATACACATGTGTGATAGAAAATAACCCATTTCATTAATTATAGTCAAAATTACAATTTTGCCCCTAGAAGTGTATTACAAGTGTCAGCCAATTCTGGCTTCTAGGGCACATATATCTAACAATCTCCCACTTGTCCTAAAGCCAATTGGCTACAAGTCTAAGTCCCATCTTCTCAAGGTGGGCTTCGATCTTCTGCTGGCCCAACGGCTTTGTAAGTGGGTCTGCCACATTATCTGTGGAGTTGACTCTCTTGACCTCAACGTAACCTTTCTCAAGGTAATCGCGGATGAGATGATATCGCCGCTCAATGTGCTTGGACTTCGGTTTCCTTAGCAAGGGCTATGGCGCCATTGTTGTCGCAGTAAAGAGGAATGGCATCTGATGGCATTACTCCAATTTCTGCAGCAAACTTCTTGTACCAGAATCTTTGCAGCCTCTGATGCAGCTATATATTCTGCTTCCATGGTGGAATCTGCTATCACAGTTTGCTTGGAACTCTTCCAGCTGACAGCTCCACCATTGCACACAAACAGACTTCCAGATGTCGACTTTCGATCATCTATATCGGACATGAAGTCCGAGTCTGTGTATCCCTGGAACTTGGAGTTCTCCATTACCAAAGACCAACATCATATCCTTAGTTCTTCTCAAGTACTTAAGGATACATTTCACAGAAGTCCAGTGTTCTTCACCTGGATTTGACTGATATCTGCTTGTGACACTCACAGCATGGGCTATATCAGGTCGTGTACATAGCATGGCATACATGAGGCTCCCTATTGCAGAAGCATAAGGGATCTTGCTCATGCGTTCTATTTCCTCAGGTGTGCTGGGGCACATCTTCTTGGAAAGATGAATACCATGTCTGAAGGGTATTAATCCCCTCTTAGAGTTTTCCATACTAAACCTCTTTAGTACTTCCTCTATGTACATCTTCTGTGAAAGTCCTAGCATCCTATTCGGTCTATCCCTATAGACCTTAATTCCTAGAATAAAGGATGCTTCACCTAGGTCTTTCATGGAGAATTCCTTGGACAACCACATCTTGACTGATGTCAACATGGGAATATCATTCCCAATAAGGAGGATGTCATCCACGTACAATACGAGGAAGACAACAGCGCTCCCACTGACCCTTTTGAAAACACATGGTTCCTCTTCATTTTTGATGAAACCAAACTTTTTGATCACATCATTGAAACGAGTGTTCCAGCTCCGAGATGCTTGCTTAAGTCCATATATGGACCTTTGCAGCTTGCAAACCTTGTGATCAGTATCACTGGATGTGAAACCTAGCGGCTGTTCCATATAGATATCTTCCTCAAGATATCCATTTAGGAATGCCGTTTTCACGTCCATTTGCCATATTTCATAATCGAAATAGGCTGCAACAGCAAGCAATGTGCGGATGGATTTTAGCATAGCTACCGGGGAAAAGGTATCCTGATAGTCAATGCCTTCACGTTGACTATAACCTTTTGCCACCAGTCTAGCCTTGAATGTCTCCACATTCCCATCTGCACCAATCTTTCTCTTGAAGATCCATTTACACCCAATAGGTACTATACCTTCTGGTGGATCTACCAAGGTCCAGACTTGGTTTGAGTGCATCGAGTCGAATCTCTGACTTCATTGCCTCAAGCCATTTCTCGGAGTCGATATCTGATATCGCCTCGTTGTAGGTTTTGGGATCATCACCATGAGCACCATTACCTATGAGGAACATTTCCTCTACGTCCTCTGAAATAATACCTAAGTATCTTTCAGGGGGACGGGAAAACTCTTTCCGATCTACGAGGTGGAGGAGGTAGTGTTCTTATTGGCTCAACCTGATTTGGTTCCACTTGGTCCTTAGCTCGTTTCTGCTTGTGAGACTTTCTCATCAAGCTTAATCTGCTTTCCAATGCCACTATCTTGAATAAACTATTTTTCAAGAAATATGGCATGTCGACTCACAATCACATTGTGGTCTTCTGGAATGTAGAAATAGTATCCTAATGACTCTTTAGGATATCCTATGAATCGAGCTCTAAAGGACCTAAACTCTAACTTGTCCGCTTGTTGTCTTTTGACATAAGCCGGACAACCCCAAATTCTGAGATGACTCAGACTTGGTTTCTTACCGTGCCATATCTCATACGGTGTGGTAGGAACGGTTTTAGAGGGAACCCTATTCAGTAAATAGATTGAAGTTAATAATGAATGTCCCCAAAGGAAATCAGGGAGGTCTGTGAAGCTCATCATGGATCGAACCATATCCAATAGAGTCCGATTTCTCCGTTCTGAAACCCCGTTGAGTTGAGGTGTTCCTGGTGGAGTCCATTGAGAGACTATGCCATTTTCCTTAAGATAGTCTAGGAATTCCCGGCTAAGGTATTCACCTCCTCGATCTGATCGAAGAACCTTAATGGGTTTTCCAGTTTGTTTTTCTACTTCATGTCTGAATTCTTTGAACTTTTCAAAAGGCTTCAGACTTATGTCTCATAAGATACACATACCCATACCTAGACAGATCATCGGTAAAGGTAATGAAGTAGACAAAATTGCCTCTAGCCGGCACATCGAATGGGCCGCACACATCAGTATGTACTAGGGCAAGGAGATCTGTGGCCCTCTCCCCATGTCCAACAAAAGGGAGTTTAGTCATTTTGCCTTGAAGACAAGATTCACAAGTTGGATATGACTCAAAAGTCAATGGACTCAATAGCCCATTTTTCTCCAATTTGTTAATCCTATCTTCTGCTATATGACCTAATCTCAGGTGCCATAGATATCTGTCGGTTTGACTATCCCTAGGTCATTTTGGCATTCACGTTTTGCTCGATAGTTAAATAGTACATCAATATGCAACTGATAAAGACCATTAACAAGAAACATTTGCAATTTTATTTCTTTCATAAAGAATGTTACAATGGTCCTTAAAGAAGGTGATCAATACCTTCTTGTGAAGCATGAAACAGAAAATCAAATTCCTAGCTAGCTGCAGGCACATAATAACAGTCTTTAAACTAAGTCTAAACCAGAATGTAATCGCAGAGGGTATGTTCCCACGGCTACTGCAGCAACTCTTGCTCCATTAAGCGTAGGATCATGTCTCCATCCTCAGCTCTGTCTTCCTCAAGACCTGCATAGAAGTGCACAGATGAGCACTAGAACCAGAGTCAAGCACCAACTGGATGCAGAAAGAAACCGTAAGGTTAGACTCAATAGAGCATACCTCCAGAAGGACCTTCCTTCTTGTTTTGGGTGGCCAGGTAAGTAGGGCAGTTCGCTTCCAATGGCCGTCGCTGTTGCAATGGAAACACTTTCTTTGCCATCGACCTTTTCTTCGGTTCTGCTTCTTCTTCTTTGTCTTTACACTTTGCTTTTCAGACTTCTTTTTCTCCATAGACTTTCTTTTGGAAGAAGTCTTCCATAGCAAGAACTGAGCTTTAGAACCTTTATTAGAAAGCTCAGCGGTAACCAGCATATTCTATCAACTGGGCCAAGGAATTCTGAAGTTTATGCGATGTGGTAATTCATGATGAATTGCCATAGCATCAGTGCAAGGATTGCCGAATAATATCATTCTGACAAGTCAAGTCCAACTCACACCGAGCTTCTCAAGCTCTTCCATGTCCTTGATCATTGTCAGACAGTGATCTTGGACTGACTGCCATCACGCATCTTAGCCTTAAGAGTCGTTTCATGATTGATCTTTGGTTGCGCGACTCTGTTCACCAACATCTCCTGAGGTGAGCCAACATTTGGCGAGCAGTCCCGTACTTTCATGTTGGCGCTGGAGCTCATCAGACATCGAGCCAACATGTAGTATCTGGCCTTATTGTCTTCGTCAATCCATTTTTTCCAGAGACGCTTGTTCAACAGATGACAGCTGGTAAGGTGGGAGGGTCCTGGTCCAAAACATGTGTTAACTTCTCTGAACCCAAAATAATTTTGTAGTTCCTAAGCCAATCTTTATAATTGGGTCCAGTCAGTCTATGTGTGTCTAGGATACGTTGCAGTGGGTTGGACGCAGATATTTTCCTGTAGAGAGTCAAAGTTCCTAGTTAGATATTGTAATTTTGACTTGACCAATTTGTTTAGGATTTTATTTTTTAAACAAATTAGCTCCCACTATTTTCTCGGTCCCTACACTCCCTCTGTAGAGATGCAAAAATCTCCGCGATTGATATGATTTCTAGTGGGTGGTGCGTCTCACCAACTGACTCATCACCTCACCTAAACAGTTATTGGTGATGGGTTAGCCAATGAGTGAACAACTCTTGTTCAATGATTCTCTAATCATGGTGCACCCAAACTTGGTCTCTAATTCATGGATCTCACCGTATCCGGAATATTGATCCACTCCTTAGTTAAGTCAGACCCACCATTTGCATGGACTGGGTTCCTAATTGGGGCTCTCACCGTATCCAAAATATTGAGCCCAACTCATCCTCCAGTCCATAGCATCCAATGCCTAATAGACATGGTTGCGTCTTCCCGGTGCAACTGAGCCACTGTATCCAGCGAGAACAATCAACCCCGGGAAGGGCCCGCACGCGTTACAATGGTGGAGACCTCGACTTAATCTTTTCTTAGGGAGAATTGATTCAGGTCTCATTATAACTAGACTTGGTTAGTCATAACAATTATAGACAACTAGTGGCATGGGTCAGCTCGGATTATTGACCACCTCAGATCAGAACTGTGTCAACAGAATGCCAGGTAAGTGAGACCGGTGGAAGGAATATGCCGTTAACTCGCACAAGAACGCATTCAGGTCGAGTAGCTTCCAATTAAAAACCAGTCGGTCGTCTGTGCCAAACTTACCTTAGACACAATTATTGAGTCAGAACCAATTTGGGTTAGCCTACAATCCAGGACTCTAACCTCTGAGCTAATTAGGTCTTGCTTGATCGTGATCCGATCTTGACCCAGACTTAATCCTATTAGGCTGGTCAATTTAGCACTTGTTGATCCACATCTAACCAACTCTGATTCGTTTGATCCCTTGCCTAATTGAGCTACCCAAGCCCGGAACCCATTTTATAATGTCAATCTTAGATTTTTGATCTTAATAATTATATCGAATAAACTTAATCTTAATTAATTGTTGTGGTTCATAAACAAAATATGCACATAAATCCTAGGGTTCAGGATCTAGGGTTTTGCAGAAAGTAAGTTTGGGTTTCTGATTAAGGACGAACACGCAGCACCCTACACGTCTTAGAAGTACATCCACATGTGGAAGAGAGGGCTTTAAACCCTTCTTCGTTCTTATGACCGGACGGCAAGAGGAACGCCTTAATCGAGGAACATTCAATACTACAAACAATATCAGATCTATATCTATATCTCATATATAAGAGTAGATCTAATCATGGCATATTTTGCATACATCTCATGTATCAATTCATGCATGTTTTCAGATCTAAATATATCATTAATATCTAAAAATAGATTTAAATTGATCTAATCAATAAATTCTAATCTAGACAATTATGTAGAACTATTCTACAATTAGTCTAGTCATGCATCTATCATATCTCATATGATATTTAAAATTAAATAATTTTTATTTGCTGTTTATCAGATGTAATTATAACACTTATAATATCAGAAAATAGTAAATAAGAAGATCTAAAATATGATTTAATCAGATTAAATCAAAGACATGCAAAACTATTCTATAGAACTATTCTATTCTAGAACTAGTCATGCATATCATGTCCAAATCATTTAATTTTAATTTTTCTTTGATCTGATCATCTCATGTGATCTAAAATCTTTTTAATTAAAATAAAATTAAAATCAGATCTAAACAATTTAGAACCATGGCTCTAATACCAGTTGAAGGGAAATCCTGATTTCCCGGTCCAGGTTCGTCCAGATCTGATTAGATCAAGAGATATATTTCAAAAATTTTCTCTTGATCTCAATCAGATCTTGATATGTTTCAGATCTGATTCTTATTATTTTAATAAATAAAATAAAATAAGATAAATTAAATCAAATTCAATTTACCTGATTTGGGTAATCCTATTACCCTGTAGATGATCCTGATTGCAGCGGAAGGTTCTGGATCTTAGCCACGCAAGCGCCTGGCCTCTACCGGTATCCACTCGGGTTGGATCTGGAGATCCTCTTCTTCTCTATCACACCTCCAAAAATCAGATCTGGATCTGATCTGGAGGATCTTCAAAACTCTTTTGAAGATCTGCAGTCGTCCTTTTGCAGCAGCGCAGCCTTCTTGCTTTTGATCGCCTTTCCTTGATCTGAATCGCACCAAACTAAGTCCAAAACACTTTTGGACGTGGAGAGCAAGGGGAGAAGAGACTATGGCATGGAGAAGGAGGGGAGAGGCAGCCTTGGGGCGTATCTAATAGCATTGGAATTAGGGTTGGGCGCAGGGTCTTATTTATAGACCTAAGCTTGTGATCCAACTCCTCTTCCTCTCAACCAATCACAACCCTTTGTGAAATCAGATCTAAATCTGATTGGTTGAAAAAGAGACCCCTGGATTCCTCCTTAGAGGGCGCCTAAGACCAGTCAAACTGGATTCTTAGTAGAACTCTGATTGGAATCCTAAAAGGGAGGTGGAGTCCTTGTCCAACAAGGACTCCTAGGCGCCTCCTACTTGGGCTCACGCCACCCTTGGCGTGCGCCCTTCTCCTTGCCAGGTTCTGGCAGGGGGACAGGCCCCCACCAGCTCTCCAATAGGTGCATGACATGTGGTCAAAAGTCAAAGGGTGAATGGTCAACGTTTGACCAGTCAAAGGTAGACTTTTGACCAAAGTCAAAGAACAAGAAATGGCAGGTGACCAAAAATGGCAGGTAATGTCTTACAAATAAGACAACCTATTCTGACTTGGACAACCTCCAGTCAGACCATATGAAGGCCTCTGATTGAGCACAAACTCCTTTGGCTCAGTCAGGACAACTTATTTATGATAGTAAAAGAAGAACGTTAGGTTCAATCGAGTGCTAGCACGATTTCCTTGAACCTAATTGAATCTCATTCAGATCAATTGAACTAGATCAGTTCAATTGATGATCACCAGATTCAAACCCTTGTTTGTGTGACCCAGTTAGGTTCAGTTCTGTATGGTAATGGGATATGTCATGATCTCTATCATAGACATCATCGAAACTCCTTTCGATGGATCAGAACTCTTCTGATTCGAACAGCTAGAATGATCGATCATCTAAATCATTCTAATTGCTCCCAAAATCCACCAGTGACACCTAGCAGTATATGGTGGCAACCCATCAGAGCTGAATGCGAACCTCTTGGTGCAGCTACCTGTGTGATTAAGTTCTTCTATCTTGAGCCCCGATCAGATTAGGGTTAAGGTGAACTCGTCAAACCCTAGTCTCTGTCATATGATGTAATCATTCGATTCGAGTCCAATGTGAAAATCTAAATAGAAACTCTTTCTATTATTTCACTCTACCATGGCCATGGATTTCTGGACTTGATTCTCATGATCATCATAGGGCTACTCCTCTACCACCGAGGTAGATAGATCCCATCTTGATGCAATCCAGTTCCTACAATGAACATGCTATAGCCAACATACACCTCAGGGTTCCATATGGCTAGGAGACCGAGTAATGGTGTAGTCAAACTATAACACCCTCAAGGTGAACTGCCGATGCATCTCAGGTCAAAGAACCAGACACACTACTGCAGCATCGAGTCAGTCATTGACGAGAAGGTAGACTCCCTAATGACTACTCGAGGTGGTCACGCTCAGTGCCCTCGTTCTCTAACGAGTACCTGTACTCTCGCTCCGGTGTCTCCACACCGTAGACTCAAGACTCATCTACTAAAGAGAAGCGATCGTACACCAGCCTTTCGGATCAATCACCATCCTCGTGATGATCCTATGGTCGGGAGCTGTTTATGAGTTAATAATGATTATTCATGTCTTAAATTTTCAACTCTTGAAAATATGAATTATCATTACCATTAACTCAAAGGATGTATCACAGACACTAAATACACATGTGTGATAGAAAATAACCCATTTTATAAATTATAGTCAAAAATTACAATTTTGCCCCTAGAAGTGTATTACAAGTGTCAGCCAATTCTGGCTTCTAGGGCACATATATCTAACAGCAAGAATGATAGAAGGAACATCCATACAAAATCATGTTTTAATGGTATTTAACCTAATCACTTGATTAAGTCAATTATGTTTTATTATGGATGGAGAGTTAAGTCAGGATTTGATTCAGTAATCAATTCCTGAATTATTTTCTTAATTTGTCATAAACTATCATATGAACAAACTAAATTCTTTCTTGCTTGAGTTGTTAAATATGCTCAAGATAGCAGAAAGCCATATCAAGAAGGATAAGGCTCCTCTTCTTCTTGTGGATGGGATCTCTAAGAAGAAGGCAGGGAAAAAGGGCTCAAAAAAAAAGGTTGAACCCTAAAGGTGGTATAAATAAGAAGAAAAAGAGGAAGAAGGTCTCCGGATAGACGACCTATTTTCACTGCAGGAAAATAGATCATTGGAAGAGGAATTGCAAGACTTACCTTGCAACCATGAAGTCTAGTGCAAATAATGCACCAAAAGAAATGTATGAGATGCATACTATATTATCATTAAATTCTTTCATTTCAAATTTTTGGGTATTAGATACTGGCTGTGGTTTTCATATCTGCAAATTTTTGCAGGGGCTGTAGAAAATTAAGAGTTCGAAGAAAGGTGACTTCAAGCTCTATGGTGCTGGAGGAGAGTCTATCTAAGCAGAAGCTGTAGGGACAAATATATTGAAGTTACCTTATGGAAAGATCTTAGAGCTTACAAATTATTATTATATGCCTAAGATCATTAGAAATATTATATCTATACCCTTGTTATTAAAATAAAGTTATAGTCTTAATGTAACGAGCGAAGGTTGCTCGATCAAATATTCTAATGAAAATATTTATTTTGGCATATTTAGCAATGGTTTGTTGACTATATGTTTGGATGACAATATATTTCATATTGATGAAAATAGAAAATGTAAGAGAGATGACATAAATAATACTTTACTTTGGCATTGTTGATTAGGTCATATTAGTGAGGCTAGGATTAACAAGTTATACAAAGAAAAGTTCTTTGGTCTTTTTGATTATGAATCATTAGGAACTTGTGAATCATGTCTCATAGGTAAAATGACTAAGACTCCATTTAGTGGACATGGAGAAAGGACAAAAGAATTATTAGGACTTGTACATATAGATGTATGTGGTCCTATGACAACTCAAGTCAGAGGAGGATACTCTTATTTCATAACATTCACTGATGATTTATCTAGGTTTGGATATATGTATTTTATGAAAGATAAATCAAAAGCCTTTGATAAATTTAAAGAGTATCAAAGTATGGTTGAAAAACAAACTGGTCGATGTATAAAAATCCTTTGATTTGATCGAGGAGGAGAATACTTATCTAGTGAGTTTCTAGACTATCTTAAAGTAAAAGGATTTCTCTCTAAATGGACACCTCCTTATACACCATAATTAAATGGTATAGTCGAAAGAAAAAATCATACCTTATTTGATATGGTACGGTCCATGATGTGCTTTATTAAATTATCTATTTTCTTCTGGGGTCATGCTCTGGAGACCATAATTTATATCTTGAATAGAGTACCATCTAAATCTATATTTAGTACTCCATATGAGATATGGAGAAGTAAGAAACCTAATCTTAAGTATTTTAAGATATGGGGTTGTCCAGCATATGTCAAAAAAAATTTTGGACATAAGCTTGATGCTAGATCAGACAAATGTCTATTTATCGAATATCCTAAAAATAGTATAGGATATTTATTCTACTATCCTACTGAACAAAAGATATTTGTAAGTAGACATACCACTTTCATGAAAAAAGAATTTATCCTAGAAAAGGGCAATGACAGAAATATTGAACTTAGTGAAGTTTAAGAAAAACAAATAGAAATTTCTCAATCAAATAATCACATAAAAGAACCAAAATATATAACTCCTATCCATAGTTTTAAAAGAGTACGACATACACCTATGAGGTACGAATTCATTATTGAGAACAATGAAGCCCAAGTCATTAAGAATGATGAATCTCTAACCTATGTGGAAGCAATCAAAAGTAAGGACTCTGACAAATGGCTGGTTGCCATGCAATCTGAAATGGAATCCATGCACACCAACAAAGTATGGACTTTGGTGGATGGACCAAAGGATATAAATCCTATTGGATGCAAATGAATTTTTAAGAAAAAGATTGGAGCAGATGGTCAAATTAAAACTTATAAGGCCAGATTGGTGGCTAAAGGTTTTAGGCAAAAATAGGGGGTTGATTATGATGAAATATTTTCACTTGTTGCCATGCTCAAATCTATTTGGATTATGCTTGCCATAGCAGCATACCACGATTATGAAATATGGCAAATGGATGTGAAGACCTCCTTCCTTAATGGTTTCCTTGAGGAGGAGGTCTATATGTCACAGCCAGAGGAATTTGAGTCAAATGAGAAACCAAATTAGGTATACAAGCTTAAGAGATCCATTTATGGATTAAAGCAAGCATCAAGGAGTTGGAACATCCATTTTGATGTAACAGTAAAAGAGTTTGGTTTTATCAAGAATGCGGATGAACCATGTGTGTACAGGAAAACTAGTGGGAGAACCATAGTCTTCTTGGTTCTGTATGTAGATGACATACTCCTCATTGGGAATGATATCCCAATGTTGTAATCAGTCAAATTATAGCTATCAAATAAGTTTTTCATGAAAGATTTGGGAGAAGCATCCTATATACTAGGAATAAAGATCTATAGATATAGATCTAAGAGGATGCTAGGCTTGTCCCAATCCAGGTACATTGACTTAATACTGAAAAAATTTAGTATGGATGGGAGTAAAAGAGGTTACTTACCCATGAGCCAAGGCACACATCTCTCTAAAAAGATGTCTCCAAAGATACTTGAAGAGAGAAATAGAATGAGTTCTATTCCTTATGCTTCGGCTGTTGGATCAATAATGTATGCCAAGTTATGTACAAGGCCTGATGTTGCTTATGCCTTAGGCATTCCAAGTAGATTTCAAGCTGATCCAGGAGAGGATCATTGGAAAGCTGTAAAAAATATTCTTAAGTACTTAAGAAGGACTAAAGATATTTTTCTAGTATACGATGGTTCTAATCTTAAACTAGAAGCATATTCTGACTCTAGTTTTCAATCAGACCCAGATGATAGCAAATCCATTTTAGGATATGTCTTTACTCTGAATAGTGCAATAGTGAGTTGGAAGAGTTCTAAGCAGCCAACTATAGCTGATTCAACTACTGAGGTAGAATATATAGCTGTAAGTGAAGCCACCAAGGAAGCTATCTGGATGAAGAAGTTCATCACTGAATTGGATATTATTCCTGAAATTAAGAATCCAGTACCACTTTACTATGACAATACTGGAGCTGTTGCTCAAGCAAAAAAACTTAGGTCTCATCATAAATCCAAACACATTCTGAGATGCCTCCATCTCGTTTGTGAAATTATTGAAAGACAAGATGTAGTCATAGAACGAGTTGACACAAAGAATAACATAGCAGACCCATTCACTAAGGCTTTACCACTGCAATTGTTTGATCATCACCTTGATTGTATGGGATTAAAATTTAAGGATGATTGGCTTTAGTGCAACTGGGAGATTGAAAGGATTATGCCCTTAAGCCAATCAATTTTTTGGACTGTTCTTTGTCTTCCAAACTCATGTAATGACATTTTAAAATAAATAAAGGCATTATTTCATCATATGCAGTGTCTTATTTTTTATTTAAGATTATGATGAACCTCATAAATTAAGGCTATAATTTTAGGATTATGATGAGATCATACCAGTGAGATCTAAAACCTTAAAATCCTAATTTAAATATTTCGGATCGATGGAATATTGAGTTGGGGATCAATATTTTCACTAAGACTAGCACATCTTTTGTATGCTCAATTGAGAGGATGATTGATCTCACAATCACTTGTGTATGATACTAATACAAAGATGTGGGTGCTCATTAGAGAATGAGTTCACTGAAATGATTAAGTTGAGAATATCTAATGGAGTCTTATCTACATGTCAATAGATGGTTCTCATAGTGGAATTGTGCATATAATCTTTTGACCTGAAACTACCATAGAATCTTATATATATGAATCCATATTTTGGTTCATACTCATTTATGACTCAATCATGTACTGGATGATCCAAAAATGGTAGATTATATATGAAGGTTGTGAGTAGGTTAATATCAAATCGATCACTCCTGGTAAGAGAAAATAGCATCCTACCTGCTTCAAACAAATGATGATTCAGGAAGACTTTGATCAAAGCATGATGAAAATTAGAAATGGTTTCTAATATTTTACTAAATGAATCATCATCATAAGATTGAAAGAGAAATGAATATGATATTGGGATTGATATATTTCCATACCCAGAGTCATATTCAGGATGTAGGGAGATCGAAGGATCTAGTTGCATGGTAATTTTCAATTGAAGAGCATTTTTGATATTTCAATCAAAATTTCATATCTTCTAGGAAGTCACAATACGTTGCTAGACATCAATCATGTCTTGTGAATTTGATCAAATTAAAATTTTAATTTGATCATTAAATTAGAAAGTGTTCTAAATTAAATCAAATTGGGTTGGCTAGTTTTGACCTAAATCGGTTTGGATGAGTTCTAACCAGATTAGGTCAAATCACACCCAAACCCACCGCTGGTTAGATATGGAATCTAATGGGTCACACACAAAGAGAATTGATTAAAGAGTCTAATTGGATTAGACCATGTTTGCAAGATGAACATGCTAGCACATGTAACAAACCCTAGCACCTAGATTCGAATTGGATTCGAATCGGCTTCCGATCTGGGCTAATTAAGGTCCAATTTGAGTCAAATTGGATTTGGTCTTGAATTGGATTAACCTAGACTAATTGGGCTTCAGTTGGGATAACACATATCAGAATCCCATGCACTAGAGAGTCTCTCTCTTGCTTGTGGGAAGTCTTTCATGCGTAAAGAGTTTTTGGCGCATGGGATTTAGTTGGCGCCTACCTTCTTTGACTTTTTCTATTTTTATGTCACGTAAATTTTTCAAATGGGCATAGACATTAGATATGGGGCATAGAAGAGTCCTTCTGTAGATTAAATACTCCATTATTTTTTTGAGAAGGGACTCTTTGTCGCCCAGGAATCTTTGCCGCCCAAGACACCTTGCCGCCCTCTCATCCTTGACGCCTCTTTGACCAAGTCAAAGTCCCTTAGGACTTTGACTATTCAAAGATCATCTCACATGCCATCTTTGCTGAATGGGCATCCCACTTCAAGGCCATTGGATGGCCTTCTTATCTAATCTAATGGTTATATTAGGGTGGCGCCAAAAATGAAAGCTTGCGACTCTTCGTAAATAACTTATGTAGAATTAGTCCAAGAGTCCTTCTGCTTTAAGGCACCTCTTGGACTAAGTCTACATGATGTTATTATTTTATTAGGCATGAGATAGGCTGAAGGGACATGAGATATTTATATGAAAAGGGTGCAAGAAAATGAGTTGGCTCCCCTACGTACATTATAAATAACGGTGCGCACCAAGAGTCCGGTAGTGTGAAAATTATCTTTCTTTCTTACAAGTGTTTTCTATTGTCCAATTTTTTTTCTTTCTTTCTCTTATCTAGATCTTGTCTCTATAAGGATTAGAAGTCTTTTTAAGATAAAGAGATTAGGAAGAAAAATTAAGAAGACAAGAAAAAAGAAAGATAGGTAAGGAGAGGCAAGGAAGGTGACATGAAGGCTAAGAAAGGTCTTTCCCTTTTAATTAAAGTTCTTATTATTAGAATTTTAATTATATAAATTAGAGGTGCTGGTGTCTTGATCAAATCTCTATATGGATCAACGTTGGAGGGTGAACACGTGTGCACCTGGTGGAACCCCTGATGGACTGCTGCCGGCAATTAGGGACAATTTAGGGTTTAGCGATAAGAGGTATGTTCTAATACTTCCTTTTATATTATAAATGCATATTATATGATTTAATTACTAATAAGTTGGTCCTAGGATTTGAACTTGATTTGTATAATTTCATAATTTTGCTTTGAAATCTATGCTTTTGCCCTGTACACCAATCCTATATGGATCATCATGAGGATGATGATTGATTCGGAAGGTTGCTGTACAATCGCTTCTTTATAGTAGATGAGTCTTAAGTCTATGGTGTAGAGACACCAAAGCAAGAGTATAGGTACTCATCAAAGAACGAGGGCACTGAGCATGACCACCTCGAGCAGTCATAAGGAAGTCTACTTTTTCGTCGATGACTGACTCGAAGCTGCAGTGGTGTGTCTAGTTCTTTGACCTGAGGTGCATCATTATTTCATCTTGAGGGTGTTATAGTTTGACTACACCATGACTTGATCTCCTAGCCATTTGAAATCCTGAGATGTATGTTGGCTATAGCATGTTTATTGTAGGAATTAGATTGCACCAAGAGGAAATCTATCTACCTCGATGGATGAGGAGTAGCCCTATGATGATCATGAGAATCAAGTCCATAAGCCCATGGCCATGGCAGAGTGAAATAATGGAAAGAGTTTCTATTAAGGTTTTCATATCGGACTTGAATCAAATGATTAAATCATATTATAGAAATTAGGGTTTGATGAGTTCACCTTAACCCTAATCTGATCGAAGCTCAAGATAGAAGAACTTAATCACACAAGTAGCTGCATCGAGAGGTTCATTTTCAGTTTTGATGGATTGCCACCATATACTGCTAGGTGTCACTGGTGGATTTTGGGAGCAATTAGAATGATTTAGATGATCGATCATTCTAGTTGTCTAAATCAGAAGAGTTCTGATCCATCGAAAAAAGTTTCGATGATATCGATGATAGAGATCACGACATATCCCATTACCATATAGAACTAAACCTAACTGAATCATACAAACAAGGGTTTGGATCTTGACATCATCAATTGGACTAACTCGGTTCAATTGATTGGAATTAGATTCAATTAGGTTCAAGAAAATCGTACGATCTGGATATCATCAATTGAACTAATCCAGTTCAATTGATTTGAATTAGATTCAATTAGGTTCAAGAAAATCGTGCTAGCACACGATTGAGCGTAACGTTCTTCTTCTACTATCATTGAAAGATATCTCGACTAAGCCAAATATATTTGTGCTCACTCAGGTACCTTTACTTGGTCTGACTGGAGCTTGTCCAGGTCAGAAAATGATTGTCTTAATTAATAAGATAAATTTGAGACAACACCTGCCATTTTTCCTCACCTACTAATTCTTATCTTTTAACTTTGTTCAAACATTGACCTTTGACCCTTGGACATCTGCCCATGTGTCATGCACCCATAGGAGAGCAGATAGGGGCTTGTCCCCTTACTAGAAATTGATAAGGAAGAGGTGCACGCCTAGGGAGGCGTGTGATGCATGCTAATCTATAGCTATGGCAAGTGCACCAGTCGATCAAGTAATAAAGTAAATGAGTAGAGTATCATCCCTAGAGGATTGGGAATAAGTACTGAAAAGCTCTTTCCTATGCTTTATTTAGAAGATCGATTTATGAGAATAAGAAATTAAAGAACAAGATAAAAAAATAATTAAAAATTTAAAGAAAATAGAGAGAGTATAATTATTAGGATTTTAAACTTAAGAGCAATGTATTATTAAGGCAATCGGATTCACCAACTCGATCAATATAATATTCAGGTTATTAGATTAATTTTATTTCATGTGATGGTGGAGTTTCCTACTTTATTCAATACCCTTTGGTTCAGGCATAACAAAACTATCAATATTTATTAATTATCCTTTGGTCCAGGTATAATTTAAATAAATATTAATGTATTAAGTTTTATGAAATCCTTTAATTAAAATACGCTGCATCCAAAGCACACTAAAATTTTTGCATGCATATGAATTCTAATTTGATTCATAATACAAGGTATATAATTAAGAAGCAATAACATAGATGTACTTGATCCGTAACATCTATGTTCATTAGATTAATTAGAAGATGGCCAGTAATCTA
Organism: Cocos nucifera; assembly: GCA_006176705.1. Classification (NCBI taxonomy): domain Eukaryota; kingdom Viridiplantae; phylum Streptophyta; class Magnoliopsida; order Arecales; family Arecaceae; genus Cocos; species Cocos nucifera. The sequence goes on from QRFJ01004451.1 coordinate 62,823, forward strand.
AAAGCATTAAGATCAGATTTATATACTCCTCATTAATAAAATTTAAAATTAAAAATAATTTATATTGAATATTGCATCAAAAGAGTGGCTACACCTTAGTCTTAGTAAAAAAAAATTTAGTTCATGATAACAAGTTCAAGAAAAAAGCAAATAAAATAAAAGGCATGAAGAAATTAGACTATTTAATTGCTGAAATTGGTTGTTCATTGCTTTTGGTGTGGAAAACTTGATGAAGAAGAAGAGAAGCCCTTTGATCGATGTTCTGATTATCGAAAAAAAAAAAAATTAAAAAAAACTCTTTCTTTTCTCTCTCTCAAAAATCTCTATTCAAAACTCTCTCTGCCTCTCTCTTCTCTTTCTATCTCTCTCTTCTCTCTCTTAAAATTCTCTTTCCAAAACCCTCTGTATCTTTTTTTCTCTCACTCCTCTCTTTTCTTAGGCAACAACAGGCCTTTAAATAATCTGGGTCATCTCTCCACCGAAATCCTATTGAAATTAGGTTTAAAACTCTCAAAATAACTAAAAAAGAGTCCTGGATCAATTCTAATCACTGGATGTCGATCAAACGGTCCAAAAATCACTCAAAAATCATCTTAAAATCCTAAATAAGGTCAGAATTCATTTGGACCATTAGATCAACCTTGAAGATCAAATCTAGACCATTAGATCATGCACAGAGAAGCCTCTGATTCTTAGTTTTAAGTCGGGATGAATCTTAGCTATTGGATCTCGACCAGGAGCTGCATCTGCCATTCATTAGCACATGCGTTTCGACCGTCCGATCAAATCCCAGTGAAAGGCACCCATCGGATCAGATAGAATTCTCAAATTGCCCTCTATAGACCATGCACGAGGCCGATGTTGCATGGACCACCGCATTCTTCAGCTAATCAGAGCATGCTTCTCCATGTGAAATCCCCAAAATGTCCTCCAAATATCCATCATGCGCTGCAAAAAATGCTGACATCAGCTTGGCATCAGTATTGCATCAGCGGGTTGGTCTACTGGGTGCAGTCGGATCGAGCGATCTGTTGAGCCAATTTTTCTGAATCGTTTTGAACCAAACCGACTTTTTTTTTTTGAAATTTAATTTTGGACTCGTTTGAAGTTTGTTTTGCCTGAAATTTATTTCATCTAAATCATAAAAATAAGATCTTCATATTGGTGGCCTTCTTTCCTGCATAAGATTAACAAAAGTATCAATTTCTAAAAGAATAGATTAATTTATTTTATAATTTAATACTTTTATTAGTATATTTTTACTACTTATCACACCTTCTAACTTAGTCATTGCTAGTCCCTTAGCAATATTTTATTTAATACCATGTTTCAATAAGATTATCAATCAAAAAGATAAAATCTAGGACCAAAGGTCAAAAAGTTTAGAAAATACTGCTAACTAAGCATTGAGCTTCAGAAGTAAATTTTTCAATCAATACAATTAAAAACTTTCTTAGAGTACATCAAAGATCTACAGCACTTGTATTCGTGATGACTAACTTTAGCATTTTAGTATTAAATTAAAGGATAAAGTATCCTCTCTTATCATCTAGTTTGGTCAATTTTCTATATATTCTCAATTTTATACTCATGAATTAAGGTAGCTTTCACATTGCCTTTTTTCTTTTGTGCTGAGCATCCTGGCCTTCCCTCCACTATTTTACGTGAATTTTCACACTTGACCTAGGTGCAGAGACCTAGTTACTAGGCTTTGGGCAATCCACATATACTCTATCTTTTGCACTTTATTTTTAGGCAGGTAGCTCTTTTCTTAAATTCAAGTTTCTTTGATTAGAATGTATACCAATTATCAATTTTTAGTGATAATTGAATCCTTAGTTGGCCTTATAATCAATACCTACTTTTTCTTGTTAGTGTGCATGTGCAATTAGAAGTGCTAATAGTCTTTTAATGACCTAAGTAGGCTGCTAAAAGTTGACCAACTAATCTACTTCTTTAACTCATTACATTCATTAGCAAATAATTCTATCTTTTATCACTTATCCAGTCTTATCTTGCTCAAGATTTTCTTCTTGACACATGGTTATTTTTTTTTTTTTTTTTACCTCCTAACTTATTCTACATTGTCTTAAAGGAGAAAGAAAAATAAAGGATGTAATAAAGGATAGGAAGGAATACACCTGATTTTATTTAGTCTGGTTCTTTGGAAGCTTTGAAATTTTGCTTGAGTTCTCATTGATTTTTTTTTTGCAAAATTGAAAATACACACCAGAAGCAGTAAAAGAGCAACAATAAATTACTGAAAAATAAAAAAAAAAAGAAAAAATGATCAAAACTAAAAAGAAAAGAAACAACCTATCTAGTAGTTCTGATTTATAGTCTTCAGCTTGACTTTCTTTGAAGTTCTAAAGTGGATCAATCTGGTGCCACTTCAATTGGAATACTTTCATGTTTGATCGAGTCCTCTTTCAATTTGGACATTGCTAGCTTTTATAGTCTCAAACCTATTTTCTACAGAATTCTCATATAATGGATTATCAATAATATCAATTAGAAAATAAGTTTGATTATCATCAGGATGTTTAGTATCTTTGAAAACATTAAAAGTAACTTGTTCATCTTGGACTTCTAAGAATTAATTTTTCTTGTTGAACATCTATTAAAGCTCCTCCAGTAGCTAAAAAGGGTCTCCCTAAAATAAGGGGTACATCATAATCTTCTTTCATATCAAGAACAATAAAATCAATAGAAAAAATAAACTTGTTTACCTTTACCAAGACATCCTCCACTATACCTCTTGGATATTTGAATGGATCTGTCAGGCTAATTGAAGAGTAATAGTGGTAGGCTTTGGTTCTCCTAGACCCAGCTTCCTGAAAATAGAAAAAGGCATGAGATTAATACTTGCTCCTAAATCACATAAAACTTTATCAAAACTACAATCACCAATAATGCAAGGGATAGTAAAACTCCCTGGATCTTTTAGCTTCTGTGGTAATTTATTTTGAAGTATTGCTGAGCATTCTTCATTCAAATTTATTCTCTCATGCTCCTTCAGCTTTTTCTTATTTGTTAGGATTTTTTTGAGAAACTTGGCATACCTAGGCATTTGAGTAATAGCATCTACAAAAGAAATATTAATATGTAAATTTTTTAAAATTTTAAAAAAGTTAAAAAAAATTTTATCTAGATGCTGTATTTGTCTCTCTAGGAATGGTGGTGGTGGTACATAGGGCTTTACATTTGGATCGGCAAACCATATACCTAAGAACCATCCATCTACTGGTTGTTTTGGTGACTGATGAATTTTAGTTGATGGTTCCTTTTTTGTAGTTGGCTCTTCAGTCTCTTTCTTCTGATGTGGCTCCTCCAGCTTTGTACCACTTCTTAGGGTGATAGCATTGACTTGCTCCCTTGGATTGGTCTCCATGTTGCTGGGCAAGGATCCCTAAGGTCTCTCGAAGATTATCTTAGCCATTTGACCTATTTGCATCTCTAAGTTTCGAATTGCTGCTGCTTGGTCCTGCCTAAGTTTGGCTTCCAAATTTTTTATAGTTGCTTCTTGGTTTTGCATGAATTTGACCATCAGCTCTTCCATGTTGGACTTCTTTTCAGGTACTTGAAACCTTGGGGGTGGCTGTTGTGCTGCATTTTGATTGCTCCATGAGAAATTTGGATGCTGCCTCCACCCTTGATTGTATGTGTTGGAGTAGGGATTGTTTTGTTATGGCCTAAAAAAAATTACCAACATAATTAGCTGTATCAGTTACTTTAGCAAAAGGATTACTTATCTGGCAATTGCTCGTATCGTATCCTCCTCCACATAGGTCATAGGTGATGCTCTGAATATGCATAGCTGTTCCCTTCAAGTTGTTAAGGGCTGCAATTTTAGCTAGTAAGGTTGGCAGGCAATCTACTCCCTGCACAGCTGCTGGTTTTTTTGGCATCATGCATTCTGTCTGCCACTGATAGCTATTTGATGCTATCTCATCGATCAAATCAAAGACTTCTTCCTCCATTTTTTGATTAATGGTTCCTCCTATTGCTGCATCAATCATAGAATGATTAATAGAAGATAAACCATTATAGAAAGTTTGTACCTAAAGCCATATGCGTAGTTGATGATGTGGACATCTCCTCAATGGTTCCTTGAAATGCTCCCAAGCCACATATAGTGTCTCCATGTCCATCTGCATAAAAGAAGTGATATCATTATGCATCTTGGCAGTCTTGGAAGGTGGAAAGTACTTGGCTAAGAATTTTTGGACTAGGACATCCCAAGTTGTGATAGAACCTGTAGGAAGAGAATGAAGCCAATTTTTAGCTTTATTTCATAAAGAGAAAGAAAATAACCTTAATCTAATAGTATCATCCGACATCTCAATAACTTTAAAAGTATCACAAAGTTTAAGAAAGTTAGAAATATGGGCATTCAGATCATCATGCACATGTCCACTAAATTGGATAGTTGATCAAATCATCTAGATCATCGCCAATTTTATTTCAAAGTTGTTTGCTCATACAGGCAGTCTCCTGATGCTCGAAGCTACATCGACTATAGATGGTGTGATGTAATCATTTAATGAATGATGTACTAGTCGAATAGCTTCATGCTGTCCTTCGATCATCATATCCAATCCTAGATTGATGTCGTTAGGATCTTCAACTGCCATGTTTCTTTCTTATTGTAGTCTTCTAATGGTCCTTTCAATTTTTGGATCTAAAGGTAGCAAGTTACTATGTCCAGTACGTGTCATGCAGTAAACAAAAATTTTTAAAAATAAAATAATAATAAAAATTAAAAATAAAATTTTAAAGTAAAGCTAGGATCAAAATTTTAATATTATTTTAGACACAATCCCCGGCAATGATGCTAAAAACTTGATGCGTGCTAATCTATAGCTATGGCAAGTGCACCAGTCGATCATGTAATAAAGTAAATGAGTAGAGTATCATCCCTAGAGGATTGAAAAAATAAGTACTGAAAAGCTCTTTCCTATGCTTTATTTAGAAGATCGATTTATGAGAATAAAAAATTAAAGAACAAAATAAAGAAATAATTAAAAATTTTAAGAAAATAGAGAGAGCGTAATTATTAGGATTTTAAACTTAAGAGCAATGTATTACTAAGGCAATCGGATTCACCAACTCGGTCAATACAATATTCAAGTTATTAGATTAATTTTATTTCATGTGATGGTGGAGTCTCCTAGATTTATTCACTATCCTTTTGGTCCAGGCGTAGCAAAACTATCAATATTTATTAATTATCCTTTGGTCCAGGTGTAATTTAAATAAATATTAATGCATTAAGTTTTGTGAAATCCTCTAATTAAAATACTGCTGCGTCCAAAGCGCACTAAAATTTCTGCATGCATATGAATTCTAATTTGATTCATAATACAAGGTATATAATCAAGAAGCAATAACATAGATGTACTTGGTCCGTAACATCTATGTTCATCAGATCAATTAGAAGATGGCCAGTAATCTAAAAGCATTAAGATTAGATTTATATACTCCTCATGAATAAAATTTAAAATTAAAAATAATTCATACTAAATATTACATCAAAAGAGTGGCTACACCTTAGTCTTAGTAAAAGAAAATTTAGTTCATGATAATAAGTTCAAAAAAAAAGCAAATAAAATAAAAAGCATGAAGAAATTAGACTATTTAATTGCTAAAATTGGTTGTCCGTTGCTTTTGGTGTGGAAAACTTGATGAAGAAGAAGAAAAGCCCTTTTATCGATGTTCTGATTGTCGGAACAAGCAAAAAAAAAAAAAAATCCTTCCTTTTCTCTCTCTAAAAAATCTCTATTCAAAACTCTCTATACCTCTCTCTTCTCTTTCTATCTCTCTTTTCTCTCTCTTAAAATTCTCTTCCCAAAATCCTATATCTTTTTTTTTCTCTCACTCCTCTCTTTTCTTCGGCAACAGCAGGCCTTTAAATAATCTGGCTCATCTCCCCAACAAAATCCTATTGAAATCAAGTTTAAAACTCCCAAAATAACTCAAAAAGAGTCCCGGATCAATTCTAACCATTGGATGTCGATCAAATAGTCCAAAAATCACTCAAAAATCATCTTAAAATCCCAAATCAGGTTGGAATTCATTTGGACCATCGGATCAACCTTGAAGATCAAATCTGGGCCATCAGATCATGCACAGAGAAGCCTCTAATTCTTAGTTTTAATGTCAGGATGAATCTTAGCCATTGGATCTCAACTGAGAGATGCATCAGCCATTCGTTAGCGCATGTATTTTGGCTGTCCGATCAAATCTCAGTGAAAGACGCCCGTCGGATCAGACAGAATTCCCAAATTACCCTCTATAGACCATGCACGAGCCTGGTGTTGCATGGACTGCTGCATTCTTCAATCAATCAGAATGCGCTTCTCCATGTGAAATCCCCTAAATGCCCTCCAAATGGTCCACCGTGTGTTGCAAAAAATGCTGACATCAACGTTGCATCAGTAGGTCGATCTACTAGGTACGGTCGGATCAGGCAACCTGTTGAGCCAATTTTTCTAAACCAATTTGAATCGGATTGGCTTTTTTTTCTTTTTTTTTTTGAAATTTAATTTCGGGCTCGTTGAAGTCCATTTTGCCTGAAATTTATTTCATCTGAATCAGAAAAATAGGATCTTCATATTGGTGACCTTCTTTCCTTCATAAGATTAACAAAAGTATCAATTTCTAACAAAAATCAATTAATTTATTTTATAATTTAATACTTTTATTAGTATATTTTTATCACTTATCAGCGTGCGCCCATGGATAGGGACGACTGGAGTCCCATATGGATGGGACTCCAGGTTGCTTCTTGGATTCTACTTAGGTGACCCCTAGCTATAGACTTTGACCAATCTTAGGCACCATCTAAGGATGAATTAGTGGGGCTCTCATCTGATTGGATTAGGTGATGTTATCCCACTAATCAGATTTAGATCTGATTGCATGAAGCAACGTGATTGGTCAGGATGATGTGGTACTACATGGTGCAGTAGGGTCTATATAAACCCTATCTATGCCCAACTTTAAATGAGTTCTCTATTAGCCATGCCCTAAGGCTGCCCCTCTCCCTCCTCCATGCCATCTTTTAGTCCTCTCTCTCTTCTCCACGCCAAAGGGAAGTTGGGCTCCAGTTTGGTGCAATTCAGGCAAGAAAAGACTGACGAGAAAGGAAGAAAGGCAGCACTACTGCAGATATGACGACTGCAGATCTTCGAGAGTTTTGAAGATCCTCCAAATTAGATCTAGATCTAATATTTGAAGAGGTGATAAAGAAAGAGAAGATCTCCAGATCCAGTTCAAGTGGATACCAATAGAGGCCAGGCGCTTGCGTGGCTAGATCCAAAATCTCAGGCAATCAGCAGGATCATCAACAGGGTAATCTGGATTACCCAGCATCAAGGTAAAATTAAATTTAGATTTAATTTATCTTTTATTTTTTATTTATTAGAAATTAATAAGAATTAGATCTGAAAATATCTCAGATCTGATTTGGATCAAGTGAGAAAAATTTTTGAAATATATCTCTTGATCTAGATCAGATCTGAACGAACCTGGACCGAAAAATCAGGATTTCCCTTCAACTGGTATCAGAGCCATGGTTCTCTAAATTATTTAGATCTAATTTTTAATTTATTTTTAATCTAAAAATTAGGTGATTTCAGATGTCACATGAGATGTGATTAGATCTAAAATCAAAAAAATTAAAATTAAATAATTTGGATCTAAGTTTTACATGAGATATGCATGACTAGTTCTAGAATAGAATAGTTCTATAGAATAGTCTTGCATGATCATTTGATTTATTTTAATTAAATTATAATTTTAGATTTATTTATTTTTTATTTTTTGATGATTATAAATATTATAATAACATCTAAAAAATAGAAAATAAATTTTATTTAATTTTTAAATATCATATGAGATATGATAGATGCATGATTAGACTAGTTGTAGAATAGTTCTACATAATTATCTAGATTAGAATTTATTTTGATGTAGATCAATTTAAATCTAATTTTTTAGATTATTATGAGATAATTTAGATCTGAAAACATGCATGATATGATACATGAGATGTATGCAAAACATGCCTTTTAATTAGATCTAATTTTTATATATGAGATATATGATATAGATCTAACTTAGTTTTGTAGATATTTATGTTCCTGATTAAGGCGTTCTCCTTGGCCGTCCGGTCATAAGAATAAAGTAAGGGTTTAAAGGCCCTCTCCTTCCCATTCGATGGGGTGTTCTTATGATGTGTAGGGGTGCTGCGCGTTCGTCCTTAATCAGAAATCCCAAAACTTACTTTCTGCAAAACCCTAGATCCTGAAATCCCTAGGATTTTATTGTACATGTTTTGTTTATGAACCCTAACTTAATTAAGAATTAAGATTATGAAATATATAATTAGGTCTAAAATTGAGAATTTTTAGATCTAAGACATATTCATAATACTTGGGTTCGGGCTTGGGTAGCTCAATTAGGTCTAAGCGGTTGATCAAATCCGAATCAAGAGTTGGTTAGATGGGATCAACAGTGCTTAAATTGACCAGCCTAATAGGATTAAGTCTGGGTCAAGATCGAGTCACGTGAGTGATCGATCAAGCTAAGACCTAATTAGGCTCAGTGGTTAGAGTCTGGATTGTAGGCTAACCCGAATTGGTTCTGGCTCAACAATTTGGTGTCTAAGGTAAGTTTGGCACATACGACCGACTGATTTTTAATTGGAAGCTACTCGACTCTGAATGCATTCTTGTCGAGTTAATGGCATATCCCTTCCACCGGTCTCACTTACCTGGCCATATTTGTTGACACAGTTCCTGATCTGAGGTGGTCAATAATCCGAGCTAATCCCATGCCACTAGGTTAGTCATAATTGTTATGATCTATGTCCAAGTCTAGTTTAATGAGACCTAAATCAAATTCTCCCTAAGAAAAGATTAAGTCTAAGGTCTTCCACCATTGTAGATGTGCGGGCCCTTCCCGGGGTTGATTGTTCTCGGCTTGGTTATAGTGGCTCAGTTGCACCGGAAAGATGCAACCATGTCTATTAGGCATTGGATGCTATGGGCTGGAGGATGGATTGGGCTCAATATTTTGGATACGGTGAGAGACTCCAATTAGGAATCCCAGTCTATGCAAATGGTGGGTCTGACTTAACTAAGGAGTGGATCAATATTCCGGATACGGTGAGATTCATGAATTAGAGATCCAAGTTTGGGTGCACCATGATTAGAGAATCATTGAACAAGAGTTGTTCACTCATTGGCTAACCCATCACCAATAACTGTTAGGTGAGGTGATGAGTCAGTTGGTGGAGACCGCACCATCCCACTAGAAATCATTAATCATGGAGATTTTTGCATCTCTACAGAGGGAGTGTAGGGATCCGAGAAAATAGTGGGAGCTAATTTGTTTAAAAATAAAATCCCTAAATAAATTGGTCAAGTCTTAAATTACAATATCTAACTAGAATCTTTGACTCTCTACAGGAAAATGTCTGCGTCCAACCCACTGGCACGTATCCTGGACACACATAGACTGACTGGACCCAATTATAAAGATTGGCTCAGGAACTACAAAATTGTTTTGGGTTCAGAGAAGTTAACACATGTTTTGGACCAGGACCCTCCCACCTTACCAGCTCGTCCATCCACTGAACAGAGAGCGTCTCTGGAAAAATGGATTGACGAAGATAATAAGGCCAGATACTACATGTTGGGCTCGATGTCTGATGAGCTCCAGCGCCAACATGAAGATATCGGGACTGCTCGCCAAATGTTGGCTCACCTACAGGAGATGTTTGGTGAACAGAGTCGCGCAGCCAAATATCAAGTCACGAAACGACTTTTTAAGGCTAAGATGCGTGATGGGCAGTCAGTCCAAGATCACTGTCTGACAATGATCAAGGACATGGAAGAGCTTGAGAAGCTCGGTGTGAAGTTGGACTTGGACTTGCAGAACGATATTATTCTGCAATCCTTGACTGATGCATATGGGCAATTCATCATGAATTACCACATGCATAAACTTCAAAATTCCTTGGCCGAGTTGATGAATATGCTGGTTACCGCTGAGCTTTCTATGAAAGGTTCTAAAGGCTCAGTTCTTGCTATGGAATGGACTTCTTCCAAAAGAAAGTCTTATGGAAAGAAAAAGAAGTCTGTGAAAAAGCAAAAGGTGGAAGGATCAAAGAAGAAGAAGGCAGAACCGAAGAAGAAGGTCGATGGCAAAGAAAAGTATTTCCATTGCAACAGCGACGGCCATTGGAAGCGGAACTGCCCTACTTACCTGGCCACCCTAAAGAACAAGAAGGAAGGTCCTTCTGGAGGTATGCTCGTTATTGAGTCTAACCTTACGGTTTCTTCTGCATCCAGTTGGGTGCTTGACTCTGGTTCTAGTGCTCATCTGTGCACTTCTATGCAGGGTCTTGAGGATAGCAGGAGGCTGAGGGATGGAGACATGATCCTACGCGTCGGTAATGGAGCAAGAGTTGCTGCAGTAGCCATGGGAACATACCCTCTTCGATTACCATCTGGTTTAGACTTAGTTTTAAAAGACTGTTATTATGTGCCTGCAGCTAGCAGGAATTTGATTTCTGTTTCATGCTTAGCACAAGAAGGCTTATGTGAATCACCTTTCTTTAAGGACCATTGTAACATTCTTTATGAAAGAAATAAAATTGCAAATGGTTTCCTTATTAATGGTCTTTATCAGTTACATATTGATGTACCTATTTTAACTATCGAGCAAAACGTGAATGCCAAAACGACCTAGGGATAGTCCAAACGACAGATATCTATGGCACCTAAGACTTAGGTCATATAGCAGAAGATAGGATTAACAAATTAGGAGAAAAATCGGGCTATTGAGTCCATTGACTTTTGAGTCATATCCAACTTTATGAATCTTGTCTTCATGGCAAAATGACTAAACTCCCTTTTGTAGGACATGGGGAAAGGGCCACAGATCTCCTTGCCCTAGTACATACTGATGTGTGCGGCCCATTTGATGTGTCCGGCTAGAGGCAACATTTGTCTACTTCATTACCTTTATCGATGATCTGTCTAGGTATGGGTATGTGTATCTTATGAGACATAAGTCTGAAGCTTTTGAAAAGTTCAAGAGAATTCAGACATGAAGTAGAAAAACAAACTGAAAAATCCCATTAAGGTTCTTCGATCAGATCGAGGAGGTGAATACCTTAGTCCGGGAATTTCCTGAGACTATCTTAAGGAAAATGGCATAGTCTCTCAATGGACTCCACCAGGAAATACCTCAACTCAACGGGGTTTCAGAATGGAGAAATCGGACTCTATTAGATATGGTTCGATCTATGATGAGCTTCATAGACCTTCCTAATTTTCTTTGAGGATACTGTTTGTTAACTACAATATACTTACTGAATAGGATTCCTTCTAAAACCGTTCCTACCACACCATATGAGATATGGCATGGTAAGAAACTAAGTCTGAGTTATCTCAAAATTTAGGGTTGTCCGACTCATGTCATAAGACAACAAGCAAATAAGTTAGACTTTAGGTTCTTTGGAGCTTAATTTGTAGGATATCCTTAAGAGTCATTAGGATATTATTCCTACATTTCAGAAGATTATAATGTGATTATGAGTCGACATGCCATCTTTCTTGAAAAATAGTTTATTCAAGATAGCGGCATTGGAAAGCAAATCAAGCTCTATGAGAAAGTCTCACAAAAGCAATGAGCTAAGGACCAAATGGAACCAAATCAGGTTAAGCCAATCCAATCACTACCTCCTCTACTTTGTAGATCAAAAAGAATTTTTTGTCCCCCTAAGAGGTACTTGGTGATGATCCCAAAACCTATAACGAGATGATATTGAATATCGACTCCGAGAAATGGTTAGAGGCAATAAAGTAAAAAATTGACTTGATGCACTCAAACCAAGTCTTGACCTTGGTAGATCCACCAGAAGGTATAGTACCTATTGGGTGTAAATGGATCTACAAGAGAAAGATTGGTGCAGATGGGAATGTGGAGACATTCAAAGCTAGATTAGTGGCAAAAGGTTATAGTCAACGCGAAGGCATTAACTATCAGGATACCTTTTCACCAGTAGCTATGCTAAAATTCATTCACATATTGCTTGCTGTTGCAGTCTTTTTCGATTATGAAATATGGCAAATGGACATGAAAATAGCATTCTTAAATGGATATCTTGAGAAAGATATCTATATGGAACAGCTGCTAGGTTTCACATCCAGTGATGATGATCATAAAGTATGCAAGCTATAAAGATCTATATATGGACTTAAGCAAGCATCTCCGAGCTGAAATACTCATTTTAATGATGTGATCAAATTGTTTGATTTCATCAAAAATGAGGAGGAGCCATATGTCTTCAAAAAACTCAGTGGGAGCACTACTGTCTTCCTCGTATTGTATGTGGATGACATTCTCTTTATTGAAAATGATATTTTCATGTTGACCATAGTTAAAATATGGTTATTCAAAGAATTCTCCATGAAAGACCTAGGAGAAGCATCCTTTATTCTAGGAATTAAGGTCTATAGAGATAGACCGAATAGGATGCTAGGACTTTCATAGAAGATGTACATAGAGGAAGTGCTAAAGAGGTTTAGCATGGAAAATTCTAAGAGGGGTTTGGTATCCTTCAGACATAGCATTTATCTTTCCAAGAAGATGTGCCTTAGCACATCTGAGGAAATAGAATGCATGAGCAAGATTCCTTATGCTTCAACAATCAGGAGCCTAATGTATGCCATGTTATGTACACGACCTAATATAGCACATGCTGTGAGTGTCACGAGCAGATATCAGTCGAATCTAGGTAAAAAAAATTGAACTTCTATGAAATGTATCTTTAAGTACTTGAGAAGAACTAAGGATATGTTGTTGCTCTTTGGTAATAGAGAACTCCAAGTCTAAGGATATACAGACTCAAATTTTATGTCCGATGTAAATGATCGAAAATCGATATTTGGGAGTCTGTTTGTGTGCGATGGTGGAGCTGTCAGTTGAAAAAGTTCCAAGCAGATAGTGATAGTGGATTCCACCACGAAAGAAGAATACATTGTTGCATCTGAAGCTATGAAGGAGGCATTCTGGTATAAAAAGTTTGCTGCAGAGATCAGAGTAATGCCATCAGATGCCATTCCTCTATACTACGACAACAATGGCACCATAGCCCTTCCTAAGGAGTTGAGGTCTCAACAAAAATCTAAGTACATCGAGTGGCGATACCACCTCATCCACGATTATCTCGAGAAGGGTTACGTCGAGGTTAAGAGAGTCGACTCCATAGATAATGCGACAGACCCACTTACAAAGTCGTTGGACCAGCAGAAGATCGAAGCCCACCTTGAGAAGATGGGACTTAGATTTGTAGCCAATTGGCTTTAGATCAAGTGAGAGTTTGTTAGATATGTGTCTCTTAGAAGTTAGAATTGACTGACACTTATAATACACTTCTAGGGGCAAAATTATTATTTTGACTATAAATAATAAAATGGGTTATTTTCTATCATAAATGTATATTTAGTGTCTGTGATACATCTCTTGAGTTAATGGTAATTATAATTCATATTTTAAAGAATTGAAAATTTAATACATGAATTTTCATTTACTAATTCATAAAATGCTCTCGACCGTAGAACCATCACGAGAATGATGATTGATCTGGAAGGTTGGTGTACAATCACTTCTTTATAGTAGATGAGTCCTAAGTCTACGATGTAGAGATATCATAGCGAGAGTACAAATACTATTTAGGAATGAGGGATGAGAT
>QRFJ01004452.1:0-45000 GCA_006176705.1 Cocos nucifera
AGAGATTTTTAGATCGTTTTCAATCATCACGAGTTAATTTTATAAATTACCACATATATAAAATAAATTAAAGTACCTAGCTAAAGATCATTTAATAACAAAAAAAAATTCTCATAATCGACATCATTTGGTCATTTGATCAAATTGTTTTATCATTTAACTGGGAAAACTAAATCTAATACTATATTATTTGTATCTCAGAGTGATAACGATAATCCGATTGATAGAACTTTTGATAGTACACTATACAATATCATCAAGATAACCATTGTAAGATTTGTTCGAATCCACGGAGGTCTTCAATTTATCAGGAATCATCGTCTATTGTCATTCGTGGTCGTCGACAATCAATTTTTTGATCAACGAGCTAGACCACGGATCGACAGGCATCATTTTACGACGATATTCTAATGATAGATTATTTAGATAACAATGATAAAGATGGATATTAAATGTTTTAAACATTTATATAATATTAAGAAAAATATGAAGTGGTTATATAACCGCTTGTTATAATCAGATTATAGCAGCGGTTCTACTAACCATGCTGAATAGGATCAACTTATGGCAAAGTAGTTTACAATGAATTGCTGCTAAATCGAACCTAACGATAGCAATTATTCTATAACGCTGCCTGATATTACGATCCGATCTACCGACAGTGAGTTTTCCTAATAATTGCATGCTATAATGTGGATCCTGGATGGTGTCTAGGGTGTGGATTGACTGTGATAAGTACGATGGGTAGGGCTTTGCTGGCGTTGGTTTGTACTGTAGTTGTGTGGTGTTGGGGTTGTGTGTTCTGCTTGTTAGTTTCGGCGTGTTTGGAGTTTTGGTGTGGTGGTGAGTGGCGGTCAAGTTAATTGGTGTGAGTAAATAGTTGGGTCTGTGCTGGGTGGTTTGTGGGGCTGTGTAGGGTAATGATCTAACGAGCAGTTTTCGAAAATCACTAACCATAGAAGTGCTACAATAGGCCATTTTTTTGTAGTAGTGCTTATAGACTTTCATAAATGTTTCCTTTCATGCACTTTCCCATAATTGCAGTTGGCCTCTGATGAAATCCGAAGACATCTCAGAGCGATAGAATGAATACGATCTTTTATACAGCTTGCTTTCATGTAGAATATTATCAAAAAGCTTAATTTCTGAGTTTCCGAGCTACTCGATCATGAGGAAGAAAACTCCATCCTTGAAGGTAGGCAACTAGCGGGTCAATCTAGCTTGGCTCGTGCTTCAACTTGCAGACAGGCTACGACTCCTTCCGAAGCTGAGCACTTTAGAAATTTCAAAAAAATACTGTTTCTTTGGAGTAGTTCGAATTGGGGCTAAAGTGGTCAATTTTCGAGAGAATGTTGTCGCGCTCTCATATTTCGCATCCTTGAAATCCGTTTGGAATGCTCAAAAACTAATTAAAGTCCAAAATCAAGTTTTTGGTAACATTTCTTAAAGATTACTTCATCATGCTTTCTTTCGAGCTTCAATAGTTGCCCACTAACCTGATTTCATAGACTCAATCGTTGTATTCCAGCTAAATCAACTGAAAGCTTGAGTTCCAAAGTCCACTCTCCAACTCTTTCGCCTAATTGCTTAGCCAGCAATACAGCGCAGCATTCAATATTCGACCTATCATTTATTAGTCGCAAGGAATCCGAAGCGTTAGCCATTATTCAGCGACGACTTCCTCAGGGTTAACCAAGCCAACACTGTGCCTTGCTCCCAGCAGTGTTGGAATGACAAATACCAATGTACGGGCCCAAAAGCCTTTGAAAGATCGGCGCTCTCTTCCGGGAAGGGGGCTCGACTGCAGACCACGAAATACTGGTTTTGTACTGTCAGATGGCTCAGCCTCATCTGAAAAATGGTGCATTCTTTACAAAATCTGCTAAATTTGACTTTTGCTCGATGGTCCGAGTTGGTAGTTTAATGTCAAACCTCTGTAAGCCTTGATTGCCCATTTTACGATTCTTTCCGAAGGTATCCATTCGATGAAGGACTGCTTTAATTAATTGATCCATAAGGATAGTTATGGTGTGCCACGAAAAGTAAGGTCAGAGTCTCCTGGCAGTATTTAAAAGGGAGTAAGTCATTTTTTCTAATTTAGAGTACCTGATCCTCTGCAACCTTTCAGGACTCGGCTTATGTCGTTAGCAGGAATGGCTATACTTTCGCTTCCTTCTGACCAAGACTGCTTGGCTGCCAGGTTGCCGGGGAGACCGCAGGTACAAGATAATTCTTCTCACAAAACTTAGGCTTTTGCCAATAGTGGGGAATGAGTCGAGTTGTTTTTTAAGCTCCTCAAATGCTTGTTGGCATTCTACCATCCAACAGAAGCTCTTTGACTGTTTGAGAACTTGAAAGAAGGGCATGCATCGCTCGATCGATCTTGAGACGAGAGCGATTTAGAAATGCACTTTCTAGTCAAGCAATTGAACTTCTTTAATTATTTTTTGGAGTGGTCATATCCTGAACTAGTCTGGAATTTCTCGTAAAGTCGGTGAAGGTGGTTTATGAAGCTTGGCTCTTGATGAGCAATGTCATCCATATCACCTTCATGTTCGACCTGATGCTGCTTTAAACGATTTTCTTTTTGACTAAGGTGCTCGGGTACTGTCCTATTATATTCTTAGAGTCCAAAAGCGCTCATAATCTGTACAAGTAAAGACCATGTTCAGTAAAAAAAGCAATTTCTTCTCATCCTCTGGCGCCATCCAGATTTTAGCCTTATTATCGAAAAAGGCATCCATAAAGGATGAGGAGCTCATGGCTCGAGGTTGCATCCAAACCAATCAATTCAACTCCTTGGATAGGGTAGCTGATTTTTTGGAGTACTTTGTTAGTCTTACTTGAAGTTTATACACATTCTTTACATTCCGTGTTCATTTTTTTTGACGAGCACCCACATTTTGAACCCATCTTGGATAAGTTAACTTTGTTAGATGAATCTAGGTCTTGAGAGCTTGTCGACTTTTCTATACAAATTATTTTCCATCTTTTTAGAGCATCGGCTATGCATCTTTTCTCGATTTAGCATACACACCTTAGGAAGTCAAGTACGCCAGCACCACTTGTTCGCATGATCTCGGCATGCTGATTTTCGCGACTTACCGTTGGACCTCAGGCGAAAATGCCTTACAATTCTCTCTGGGATAGGTGCAGATATGCCTCATCGTCGAATCTCATTCTCCAAGGATAATGCGCATACATCAGTGGAACACACGTGTGCTCATCATATTCCAATCGTCCATGGGATAGAAATGCAGGTCTTCCATAGGCTCAGCCCCGCTCTCTCTGCATCACAGGACAAAGGGTTATGGCTAGAATATTTTCTGTAGAGATGAGTACTATGCCTTCTAAGTCTTGGTCTCTCCTGATTCTCTCTAAATTTATGCAGCTGTCGAAACTTCATCTTTAAGTAATAAGTTGAATCACAAGATCAAGAGTGGCGTTCAATACCAAGAATCAACTAATGATGACCATTTATATGGATAGGATCGGGACTTTTACGGATTAGAAAATTGACTCATGTGTTTTAGCCAGTTTTAGACGTTGTTCTTTAACGCATGTTAGTAGTTATTTATGCCCTTCAACTAGCATGAGCATCGTCAGTAAAGTCCCTACCAACAAGAAAAGTTTCATAGGCTCTCCAAAGTAATTATTAATAAGAATATTTTTTAAGAAAAAAGCATCGTAAAACAAAAACATCAGCAGAGCTTCCATTATTTACCAAAACTCAGCATACCATGTATCCAGTAATGTTTAAAGAGATTTAACAACCGTATGGAACTAGACTCCTTGGGCATCTTGTTGAAAAATCATGGCTCCCCCAGTTCGTCGCCTCTTTCCAAGCTTTGCTGAATCCGCTAGCCTCTCCTCCATCGGAGAGTCACCCCAGAGATGGTGTTGATGAAATGTTCGAGATGGCCCAATCTGCTTGCTGCTCCTCCTTGTAGTTTCGATTGTTGGCAGTGCCTTGGCCAATCTTCCTGTCCTTCAAGCTGACGGTATAATGAAATTGGATGCAAGCCATCCTCGCCTAGGTAAGCTTCTCGAATCTTCATCTTGGAGCTGGAATACATTCTTCTATATCGTGATCGTGGGCATGAATGATAGGAGAACAGTACTTATTAGGGGATTGCGCTTGCTGGGATGAGAATACACCTCTTCGAGCTAAGGCAGTGTGCTTCTTGATCTCATTGAGTACTTAATATTTTCAGGAGCATATGAGGGGAGCATAGTTGTGGAACCTTTGAAGGAGGAGCTCCGCCACGCTCCTTCTGTCAGGAGCTTTTTGGACGATGAGCTTGAGAGGAGTTTGGCTCCGTTGTGCGCGAAAAGAGTCCGAGAGTGCGCACCGAACCTTATTCGAACTTCTCTTCAGATGCAGGCACTGTTTGGCTCGTCCATCCCGTTTCTCTACGAGTTCATTACCTTGCTTGAAAGTCCTTTCTATTCAGGGCCAATAGCCTTCAGCCCGAGCTAATATATTTAGCAAAAATCCTCTGAGCTACTTTCTTCTCCAGAGAGAATAGTAGATTGTTCTTCTAAAAGGCTGCCTTTTTAAGTTGTGGCCATGCGCAACAGGACTAAATCTAAATAATTCGACTTCTAGGATAGCTGTATTTGAATAGCAAATTTGACATAAGCTCAGATGAATTCTTCCTCTTACTGCTTGATGCTCTAAGAAAAGTCCGGAACCCTCGCGCCGAGCGTCAGCTTGCTGACGAATAGACTCGCACTAGCCCTGCGAATTGATGGCTCATTTAGATAAAAGAAAAGATGGTATTCGGCTAAAGGGTCGAGTACCAATTTCTAGCTGCTCCTTTCAAGATAGATGGAAAAGCTCGGCACAGCATAGCGTCGGATACATTATGGAGCAGCATCATTGTTTGAAAGGTCTATAGATGGTCAATCGGATCGAAGGTCCCGTCGTAGCTCTCGAATTGAGGGAGCTTAAAGTT
Organism: Cocos nucifera; assembly: GCA_006176705.1. Classification (NCBI taxonomy): domain Eukaryota; kingdom Viridiplantae; phylum Streptophyta; class Magnoliopsida; order Arecales; family Arecaceae; genus Cocos; species Cocos nucifera. The sequence continues at coordinate 4,959 of QRFJ01004452.1, forward strand.
TGGCAAGATCGATTTCTACAAGATGCAGTGAGAGAAAGGAGGGTCGATACAGATATCATTACCGTGGGAAGGGATGCATGGCAGAGTTTCTCAATCTATCGGTTCATCTCTTGCAGTTTCTAATCTAAGAGATTCTCTCGATCATGGATCTCCAAGATCTTCTGACTGAACGGGGGCAAAATCTCCTCAGAGATAGAATCATGATTAGAGTAGGAGCTCTCGACCCTTTGCTTTTTCTTTTCGAAGATCACGATCGCTAGTCCGAGTGCGGCCATATACTCCTAGATTGGATCAATCTGGGCTCTAAGAAGCCTACTCCCAATCGAATGGCATCGGAGGGCTGTTCTGATTTGCATGGCTGCCAACCTGCATCCATGAAGGTTCGTAAATTTGCTAGTACAAGTACGATTGGTCTGCTCTGCATCACACATTACTATAAGGTGAGCTTGAGTTGCTAGGGAATGAAATAGGAGAGAGGCAGATCTGGATAGAATCTGACCACGGAGGCCAATTGACGCATACGGATTTGAAGCATTTTCTGGAAACATCTTTTTTTGGAAGAAGACTTAGGAGAGAGAGTTCTCTACTGAGCACTCCTTTAAGAATAAAGAAAACCTCTGAAATAGAGGATACCTTCTCTAGTGCTAATCCTGTTGGTCGGATTTGAGTCGATCGTCGAAAAAGTCTTGACGTCGAAAGAAGAACGAGGTTGGCCACTGGTGACTGCAAAAAAGTCCTCATCCAGATGTCCTGAGAGTAGCTTCGGTAAGATCCTCCGATGATCAGTCAGCTCTTTAGCCAACAAAAATGGAGTACTCAGCAGAAAAGTTATAGAACTATTGAGAAGAAAAAGAGAGCTTGAGAAAAGTTCTTGAAGGCATCTCTTTTATAGCCCAAAGCCCTATAAAAACTAATAGTGACAAGCCACAACCCCTTGGTAAGGGCCATTCGGGGTCACATGGGATTTGTTATGGAAGAGTGGTGCGCGTTGTCGTGACGTGCGGTCATTGGAGGTCCAACAGCAAAGAGTTCGGATGGAGTAGTCGTCAGGACGATAAAGGGCTCTTGATGGGCCAGTTTTCCAGTTCTCGATGGGAGTTTTCGGAGGCTCTCAGGATTGACGTGGTTGGCCTTTTGTTCCCTAAATGTTAGAGGTGTATCCGTGGTCCGCTTCTCTACTAATTGATTCTGCTGTTCCTTTGAAGTTCAGGCCATTCTCAGGTTGCTTCACCAGTGGGAATAACGATAAAAACGCTGAAGTTCATCTGGGGGTAGTTCGGAAAAGTTTCGACTGTAGAGAAGTTTTGTTAAAAAGAGAAATTCAGGAGGTTCGCACTATATATCTTGCCTAAAAAAGGAGATCCAAAAGTTGTCGTCTGAGTGGGATCATACAGATTATTGGGAGGAGATTGGTTCAAATGGGATCGCGCAGGGAGTCGGAGGACTTAGTCGTTCTCTAGGGCAGAAGCAATCGACTATTTCAAGTTCTTCTAGAAGAAGAAATCTGCGAACGCCCTGTCGAACTCGAAATCGATCTCTCAAACCAATTTGAATTATCTAACTTGCAGTATTGAAAGGTCGGCTTTCAGATGTTTCACGAGTCGATACTTCCATGGGTTGAAGTTCGATTTTTTATAGCTGCAACCAAGTGGAAGCTGATTAAGATCGGAATCCATAGCCGAACTTCGTCATGCTATGGATTATCCCCAAACAGAAAATCATTGCAATGAGGGCCCAGCCATTGCCCAAATGCGTGGGAGAGCAAGGCATCCCATCTCCACATGCCTTTGCGTTGGCCATGTTGGCATGAGTCTGGTTTGTTAAGTAGAAGCTTTATGGGGAGCTCTAATTGGTCGGATCGCTCTATGTTGCGCAATGTGGAAGTATTGTTTTCAATGGCTATTCAGATCCCATTGGAGAAGTCATTCTCTTCTTATACATGATTTAGCCTGAGTACATCAATTAACAAAAGGTTATAGTTTTTATATTTTTGGATTATATTTATTTATAAAATCTATAACATTACTAACTTTATTTTCTTTATTTTTTCATAGGTTTAAAACAATTGCAGGATAAAATTTCTAACTACAAAACTGAATAAATATATTGGCTTAATTTCAGAAAATAGAAAGATTGCAATCTTGTGCATCCCAAATCAAAAAGAATGGATGTCAATATCTTATTGATCTTAAGGAAATGATTTGTGATAAACTACCTAAAATATTTGAGCATATAAGATAGAACTAATAGTTTGGTTAAAATAATAGAAAGTGAAAGTTTTTAGGTATAGCTAAGAATTAATTAAAAAATATCAAAAAGCAGTTGCAAAAGTTTTGAGTTAATAAAAAAATAAATTTGTAAAGCTACATTATGAAAAAAGTGATGGTTATGAAGTTAAGAGTCAACTCAAAATTCAAAAGATACTTTGTCACAGTCAAATCTAAGTGCACATGACTATAGTCGACTTCAACTTTCTAAAATTCAACTCTCTTAGCGTAAGACAGAAAGCTATATTTTTAAGCATATTCTCAAGTTGACTCCTTCAGACTTGAACTCGATCAAAGTTAGCCAAGTCAAATTTTTCAGATAAGATAGAGATGTATCAAAATGGATTTGATTCTGAGTCGACTCCAAGTCAACTTTGAGTTGGTCCTAAGTTAATCCAAGTTGACTTTACCATATCTAATAAGTCTAACATCTAGTTTTACAGAAGTTATAGAAATATTTAGATTGTTTCCAACAGTTAGTTCCAGCTTTTTGATGGGCTAAAACTCATTTTTAAACCTTCTAAGAGCCTTAAATGTATACTAAATATATTGAATAAGTTAAAACAAAGAGAAAATGCAAAATAGAAAGGGAGTGCAATTACTTTCCAACTATTATACTTTTAAGTTTTCAAAGGATTCAAAGAAGAAGAAAAGTATACTAATTATCAAGCCTCTTCAACAATGTTCACTCGAGCTTTTAAGTTTTCAAAGGATTCAAAGAAGAAGAAAAGCATACTAATTATCAAGCCTCTTCAACAATGTTCACTCGAGCTTTAATGATTTCTTTACTTTGGTCTTTAGAAGATTTTTATTTGAGATACTTAACTTTTATTCTATTTTTGTTATAATAAATTTTAATTGAAATTAAAATTTAAAGAAAAATTCTACCCAAGATTTGAATTGGATTATACTTTTTTATAAATTTATGAGTAGCTTGAAAGAGTGATTTTAATTAATTTTTATTGACAAAATTAATTAAATTTAATTATGAGTCCGAATAAAATAATCGTACTATAATCCTAGAAAAATTATAATAAAATTTTAAAAAAAATCAAACCATTATAAAATTTTATATTTATATATATTTTTACTGATTTCTTTTATAATTTTATTTGTTTATGCATATTTATAATTTTAAATCATTACTTCCACCATATATTTATTTTCTATATATTAAATTAAATATATACTTATTTTAATTTTTAAAAAAATTAATTCATCTTTTTTTGAATTTTCTATCTTGACAACAATAATAGAAACACATATTTTTTTATCCTATTATAAATATTAATCAGTTATGTTTAACAATTTTTTTCTATTGGCCATATTTTTGCTATTGATATGTTGATCGTAAAATTATTAATAGTTATTAAATATATTTTATATTTAATTTTTAATTTTTATGTTTTTATTATCATCAATTATATTTTATTTTATTTTTTGTGCAGCGGATATCATTTTTATTTTTTGATTATAAAAATCTTACTATCAAAATTGCCGAGCAAATGGACGTAAAATTGGCCCAAGGTACATCAAGCCTTTAATTGACATTTCATTTCAAAACCAGTGATAGAATAATAAAAAAAGAAAAAGAAAAAAACTGCAGCAGATAACGATGAAACTGCCCCCCTCCCCGCTTGCTCAATTCCCTTCAGATATTATTTTAAACATTTTAAAATAAGAAATATGTCGGAAAAGAAATAAATACTCGCCGCTCACGGGACCGGCGCAAGGAGCTCTGCCACGTAAGGAGTTTGGCTTTGTCCGACTGCTGCAGTGGGAGGACAAAGATCGCCTGCCCAAAAACTAACCAATCTTCGAAGGAATACTCTTTCTTGTTTCTCGTCGGTTGCCGGTCTTCGTTGGTGCTCGGAGGCCGAAGAGTTCCGCTGTTAGGGTTTGTATCGTTTATATACTTTTTTCTTGAGTTTGATTTGTTCAGTTGTTCGGTATCATCTCTTGTTAGTTTTATTTTTTTGGATTTTTCGGTAGTTTTCGTAGGAATTTGTTCTTGGTTTAGGAATTTTGTCAGATTTCCTCTTTAATTATTATTATTATTTTTTAATGGCGGTGGAGCAGTGAAATAGTTCGGTGGATCAGAACCCTAGGAACAGGAAGCCTATTTGTTAGCAATCCAACTGAAAAGAGCAATCCGAAGTGCCCAAACCATGATATTTGAACTGAAACATTTCACTGATTGTGATCCTCTTTCTTCCCTTTTTGGCTAAAATCGAAAGAAATAACACGAGAGAGGATGTTGTGATAGTTTTCGACGAATTTCGGTCCGGGGAAATGAAGTATTTCGAACATTTCTGAGTAGTTTTCAATGAAGGCACCATTTTTATTGCTTTGTTCTTTCTCCTGCTCTAGTTCTTTTCCTTCTTATTTGATTTTTGTGGCTCTGAGAAGTAGTCTGCTGTGATAGCTAGTCTTTTCTGCCCAATACTATGGAATTAACTCGACCAAGATATTTTTGCCGTGGTCCTAGTGCAGGTATAGCATGTCGATGAACAGAGCTGATGAAGTTGACTACATGACTGATGAGAGTGAGATGGGAAATGCCATGGATGATGAGATGGAAGGGAACTTCTTTGATACGGATAGAGGTCGAGGTGAAGCTGATGATGAGTATGATCTGGTTGGTTTCCTTTTCAGTGTATTTTTGCCATTTGGATGTGATAATTTCAATGAATAATTTGTAGCTTGTTAGAATGGTGTGGTAATATATACTACTTTATTTCTTCAACTTAAAGTTCCTTATCTTCTAGCACAAGATTTACCCATTTCTAGTTTATGGTATTTAAATAGAAAGTGTTTATCCTGACAAACCACCATGAATTGAGGGCAGCTCACCCGAGTGACTGACACATCTTCGGCTCAAGCCAGGAGCGGGAGGGATATCCAGGGCATCCCATGGGACAGGCTACAAATAACAAGGCAGAATTACAGACAGACTCGTATACAACAGTACAAGAATTATGAAAATATTCCTTCTTCTGGCGAGCGTATGAACAAGGTTTCTGCTAATCACCATTTTGTATTGGGTGTAACTACAGGGAGATTGTGCCACTGTGTTTGCAGTTTGCTTACTCAAGATTTTCCATTTTGTTTAGAAATGCAAGCAAGTGGAGAAAGGTGGTAATTATTATGAATTTCAGTATAATACGAGATTGGTCAAGCCCACAATTCTTCATTTTCAGGTCTGTGAATGATTTCTTTTGTCTGTGGTAGTTATGAATTTAAATATTTTATCCCATTCATCTGTGTTTCTTGCTTTCTTTGAACCTGTCCTGTTTATGTGCATATTTTTCCTCTTGCTTTATGCATTCATCGTGATAGATGAATCAATGCATGGGGTATTGACTTTAGGTATTAGGGTTGCTTGACAGACAATTTACAAAGACTTCTCTAGACATTAGTGACTTCTATCTTGCAATTTATTCTACCTTGGGAACATATCATGAAGAGATTGTATGGTCCTTTTCTTCATCTCTTTCCACGTGTCCATTTGGTCTTGTTGGACCTCCATAATTGCAGAATTTTGACCCCAATCTAACCCAGTTTTCTTGAGTTGGCTACAGAGTGCATTGCAATGGCCAAATGCTAAATCACATGCTCCAAGGATCAAATCCCCATTAGATGAGTCAACATGAGACATGATAGTCATACATGGGAAACTATTGCATCGTTCTAGATCCATGTATGGTTTGAGAGTTTCTTTAACACTTGATGATTCCTTTACTACCAGGTTTAGGTATTAAAAGGAAAATTTGGTCCATTCATTTTGGAGGTAAATCAATCAAGATAAGTGTTCTTAGATTTTACATGATTAGGTTCATGCTTGTTTTGGAAGTAATCACCATGATGTTGCATTCGGTTCTTGTCTTAGATCATGGCATATTTGGTTATAAATGAGTTATTAAGATTTGATGTTTTGAAGATTTTGTATTTTATGTTCTTTACATTTGGAAGATGGTGTAGAAATTATGGCATAGGAACCCAGGATTTTTTTTGCCTTTTGCAATATAGAAAGTAGTCATAGAGCGTGGGCCTTGGTGCAATTGTAAGGTTGCCCCATTATGACCTACGTGTCATAGGTTTGAAACAAGGAAACAGCCTCTGCATGCAGGGGTAAGGCTCCCCATTTGACCCTTCCTAGATCCTGTAGTGGCGGGAGCCTTTTGCACTGGGATGCCTTTTTTAGGAAGCAATGATAGTTCAGATGGTGCAATATTAGAATGCAAAGTTCTTGAAATTCACATTCCTTTTCATCGGATGCATTATAATCGAAACTTTTGGGATTTTAGCTTTGTCCCTAGTTTGACTCTCCACTTTTGTCTTCGGGCTTACTGGCGATCTGTCAACAGCATCCCTTCTTTTGTCAAAAAAAATTCTCTTAGGGATTGGAACTTTCTATGAATCCTTATTTTATCTTGGTCACATCCATAGCATGTGAAATATTCTAGTTTGGTATATTGTTGAGCTATTAGAGGATCGTGGCCTTGGGTGATGGTGTTAGAATTTTGGCTACTAGCTTACTTTGTTCTATAGAAATTAAATAAATGTGGACTTGCTTAGAGATTTGCTTATGGCTAGACACTTTCTAAGTATATAGGAACTTTTGTAGGTTGTTCCTTGATATCATGAGCTTAAACTACATAAGTATAAAGCCATAAAAGTTGACGCAGTCTATAGCACGGTGTTTCGTTGGGAAGAAGAAGAAGACGCTTGAAACTAGGGTAGAACGACAAAGAAAAATGAAGAGAATTCTCTTTTGAAAATTTTAATTCAATAACTCAAGAAATCTGATTATAATGTTGGCCTAAAGGGCCTTATTTATAGCTAAAAAATGCTAACAAGTTTAAATGAGGACCTCAAACTAAGAATCCTAATCAAAATAGGAGAAAACTAAAAGTCCTAACTCGACTAGGATCTTCTGAGCTCCCCTTGACTTGTTAGACGATTGAATCATACTTCCGGATGAATTATGAGGGTGAAGCAGTCAGGCTTGTAGGGCTTAAAAAGAGCTTTTTGAATTGGGATCATGATAAGGATTCTGACACCGATGTAAAAATTTATGGCCGTTTTAGTGAGATAGTGTGAAAACCTTGCAAAATCTGGTGTAGTTAAGTTGATCTCGCACCATTTTGGGCCTGGTCCCTCAAATCTAGCTATCTAGCTGCTATGACGTCCGCGTCATCCTCCCTAGGCTGGGAAGAACTTGTCATTGAGTTTCAAGTCTCGCCATCCTCTGAAGAATCTCGTGTAAGGAATCAAGTGTTTCATGTTGAATACATCCGAGATGTAGAGATGATTTGGCAGCTTCAACTGATAGGTATTGTCATTAATTTTCTTGATTATCTCAAGGGGACTGATTTTGTGTTGGCTTAGTTTGTTGTATTCTCTTACTGGATATCGGTTCTTGGTTAGAACAGCCCACATATAGTTACGACTTCAAAAGTTAGCTTCTTTTGGTGCTTGTCCGTGACCTCTTTGTATTTGGCGTTACTGACTTTGATTTTTTTCTTGACAGACCGATGGATAACTTGAATTTCTTCAGTCCAATGTTTAGCTTTAACATTGGGTTGCCTACTGAAAGTGATGGGAGTCAAGTCTAAGACACTGCTCAGGTTTGATCTGTAGATGATCTGAAACGGGCTGTAGCTTGTGGTTCGATTCACTGAACGATTAAAGGCAAACTTAGCCTGCGCCAAGGCCAAGTCCCACTACATTCAGATGCTTCACGCAGACAGAGTATAAGTTTTTCAGGCTCCTTGATTCCACTGAGGAGTATGGTCCTGACCATCCATTTGGGATGATATGCCGAACCGAAATGTAAAGTTGTGCCCAATCTTTTCCACAGACTTCTCTAGAAGTGGCTCATGAACTGTGTCTCGTTTTGATGTAATGGACTTGGGTACTCTGTGGAGATGTATAATTTTCTTGAAAAACAACTGGGCAACATTTGAGGCATCCTTGATTTTGCGATATGTGATGAAGTGAGCCATTTTTGAAAATCGATTTACAACCACCAGCACTAAATCGCACCATCTCTGAGTCACAGGAAGTCCCAACATGAAGTCCATACTGACCTCCTCTCATAGATGATTAGGAATTGATAAAGGGGTATATAGTCTAGCATTCGTCGCTGTACCTTTGGAAACTTGGCAAACTCGGCAATGCTCCACATGTTGGGTCATATCATGCTTCATCTTTGGCTAGTAGTATTTGCTATGGATTAGGGTGAGGGTCTTGTCTCTACCAAAGTGGTCTTCATTATGAAACTCCTATACAATCTTTTTCCGCAACAAGCAGTCGGGAATACAAAGTTGTACATCTCAAAATAAAAAACCATCATGTAACTGATAATCAGCTTGGTTATGAGAATGTATCTCTTGTAGAATTCGGCCAAAGTCTAGATTGCTGGCATAGAGGCCCTTCAAGGTATCAAATCCGATCACCTCCATCCGAAGAACTCCCAGAAGCTTGGCTGTCCTGTTTAGTACCTCCAGCACTCGATTTTGAGCACCAAACTTGTGCTTCAGAATAAAGTGCAACTCCTGCAAGTAATTCATCAACTTGACATGCTTGTGGCTTAGCTTTTTTTGACCATTGATGTATTTCAGGGTTTCATGGTTGGTGTATAGGATGAACTCCCTCTGAATTAGGTAATGTTGCCACTGTTGAAGCGTGCTAATCACCACATAGAACTCCATATCATTGGTTAAATAGTTCAGCTTGGACCCTAATAATTTCTTGCTGTGGAAGGAAACGGGTCATCCCTCTTAGCTGAGAACACTCTTAGTATAGGATGCATCTCACTCTACCTTGAAGATCTTGGAGAAATCAGGAAGGGTAAGAACATCAGTCGAAGCGATCTTTCCTTTAATCTTTTCGAAGGCAATCTACGCCTCAGATGTCCACTGGGATTGCCTCCCTTTATTGCAATCAGTCACCGGAGACAATAGAATTGAATCTTTAGATGAATCTACGGTAGAAGGATGCCAGGCTGTGGAAGCTATGTACTTCGGTGATGCTGTGTAGTATTGGCCAGTTTTGGATAGCTTGCACCTTGAATGGATCAGCCTGCAGCCCCTTGGAAGAGATGATATAGCCTAGAGTTAGGCTATCCGCCATGAAGCTGCACTTCTTGGGGTTAGTGTATAATTTCTCCTTCCTCAAAGTACTAAGAACCTTCGCAAGATGCCACAGGTGATCTTCTAGAGTTGGGCTGTAAATAAGAATGTCATTAAAGTAAACTACAATGAATTTACCAATATATGGCTGCAACACGTGGTTCATCAGCCTCATAAAAGTGGTTGGCCCATTGGAAAGCCCGAACAGCATCACCAGCCATTCATATAGACCCTCTCTCATCTTGAAGGCTGTCTTCCACTTGTCCCCAGACTGGATGTGCAATTGATGGTTGCCATTCTTCAGGTCGATCTTAGTAAACACTTTGGTTTCAGCAAGCTGATCAAGCATGTTGTCCAACCTTGGAATTGAAAATTAGTATTTGACACTGATCGAGTTGATGGCTTGGTTGTCTATGCACATGCAGCATGAACTATCCTTCTTTGGAACCAGCAAAGCAGGCACCCCATACGGACTTATGCTCGACTGGATGTATCCTTTGTTGAGGAACTCCTGGACTTGTTGTTGCAACTCCTAATGTTTAGCTGGGCTTATGTAGTATGTTGGCTTGTTCGGGAGACTCACCCCAGGTGCAAGATTGATGTGGTATTGAATATTTTTTCGACGGTAATCCTACAGGCAAGTCTTTAGTATAAACGTCAGCAAACTCTTGAAGGATAGGACATATCAGAGACGGAATTTCTTGCTCAGTCAACTCGCCCTTCTCCATCACTGCTAATAGATAGCCGGCCTCCAATGCTTCTTTCAAATAGGTGTGCTTCGTCAGATGATTGATGTTGGTCTCCATTTTTAGCTTAGGTAGGTCTTCTTCCTTCATTGGTGTCATGATGATCTTCTGATTATCCTTCCAGAACGTATAAGTGTTTGGACGGCTATCATGGAAAACACTACGATCATACTGCCATGGCCTCCTCAGGAGTAGATGACAGGCATCCATAGCAACGATGTCGCACCATACATTGTCAAAGTACTTCTGTTCAATAGAGAATGATACAAGGCAGTGACTATCGACAACCATCTCACTTCCTTTTCGAAACCATGATAGCTTGTAAGGCCGAGGATGCTTTTCCGTTGACAGGTTCAGCTTCGTGATGGCCTCTTGAGAGATGATATTTTTGCAGCTATCTCCATTGATGATCATTTTACAGACCTTTTTTGCAATGTTGCAGCAAGTATGGAAAATATTGGTGCACCTTTAGTTTTCTTTTTCCTCTTTTTTTGGAACTAGCAGGCTCTCTCGAACTAGAACCTTCCGCCATCCCCCAAAAGTAGGGAATCATCTTTTTCTTCACCCCCTTCATTATAAATTAGCTCTTGTTCTTCCTCAGACGGTTTGTCTCCCTCCTTTATTAGCAACTACTTTCTAGGCCATCCAGTAGGCTTCTTGCACTCGTTTAGCATGTACCTGATCTCCGCCACAATTGAAGCAACGCATCATGGAGGTTCTCGTCGGGGTTGGCTTCGAGGGTTTTGTATCCATAGGACCACGAACAGGTTGTGTAGGAGTCATTGTGTTGCGCGTTCCTCTGAATCACCGACACTTGGTTGCTTCTCTGGGTTGGTTCTGGTAATGGGCCTTCACCATAACTGATCCTCAGCGACTATAGCTCGGTGGTATGCCTCCTTGACCGTCCATAGGATGTGGAGCCTCAAGACGTCCTGGATCTGCTGCCGTAGACCACTAAAATATCTTGTGACCTTTGCTCCTCGCTCTCCACCAGGTCATTTCTTGCGACTAGTTGATAAAATTCTTCCATGTATTCATCTACGGATCATGGATCTTGCTTGAGATTTTGTAAGTGCTGATATAGGGTCTGTATATAGTTAAAGGGCAAAAATTGCTCCCTCAACACACCTTCATCTTCTCCTAGTCTTGGATCTTTGGCTTGCCTCTGCGCTTCCTGATTTTCCTCAATTATTGCCATTAGGCAGAAGAATGTCTCGTCAATTTTAAAGCGATAAGCTTTACCTTCTTGTCATTAGATACCTTCTTATACTTGAAGATGCGCTTGATCTGATCTAGCCAATTGAGGAACACCGTTTGCTGACTATTTGAATATTTAGGTAGATCTACTCTGATGGAATCAAATTAGTGGGTTGATTGCTCGAAGGAATCACCACGATCTTCATATAGGCGGATGGAAATATCTTAGGGAAAGGGGTTCTCGAAATCTGAAGCATCTCCCTCAGATTCGCGATCTTCTGGTTCTGCCTTGGATCTCGCATCTCGATTTTCTAACTGTGCAAAATGCGTAGTTAGATTTGTCATTTGTCTTCTCAAATCTTTACACTCCAACATCAGATCTCATTCTTGCTATATGATTTCATCGTGGGCTGCCGTCGCCTGATCTGCAGGTTGGTTCATCTTGCAACCACCACTTGTTATCTGGACTGTAGGGAAGAATCATCGCCAAGAAATCGCGAAGCTCTGATACCAATTGACGCAGCCTATAGCATGGCATTTTATTAGGAAGAGAGAAGAAGACGCATGAAACTAGGGTAGAACGACAAAGGAAAACGAAGAGAACTCTCTTCTGAAGTTATTAATTCAATAACTCAAAAAATCTGATTGCAACGTTGGCCTGAAGGGTCTTATTTATGATAAAAAAAATCTAACAAACTTAAACAAAGACTCAAACTAAGAATCCTAATCAAAATAGGAGAAAACTAAAAGTTCTAACTTGACTAGGATCTTTCGGGTTCCCGTTGATCTGTCAGATGATTGAATCAGGTTTCGAAATGAGTTGTGATGGCAAAGCAATTAGACTCGTAGGGCTTGAAAAGAGCTTTTCGAATTGGGGTTATATTAAGGATTTTGACATCGATGTAAAAAGTTATGGCCGTTTAGTGAGACAGTGTCAAAACCTTGCAAAATTTGGTGCAGTCAAGTTGATCTTGCACCCTTTCGGATCCGATCTCTCAAATCCAGGTATCTGGTTGCTATGACGTCTGCATCAGAAGTTGACTTGCCAATAGGCCTCTAGGTTTAATTATATACCTTATCAAAGGAATGAGGATAATATTTGTATACCTATGTTGGGAAGCGGATGTTTCTCTCTCTCTCTCTCTCACACACTGGTGCAAAACCAAAAGAAAAGAGAAAAAAATAAAAAGAAAGAACAAATCCCAAAAATTTAATTCACTCAATTTTTCAATCAATAGTTCAGATCTGTTTTTCTCCACATAGGTGGTGTTAGATATGTGTGCCCTAGAAGTCAGATTGGCTGACACTTGTAATACACTTCTAAGGATAAAATTATAATTTTAACTATAAATAATAAAATGGGTATTTTTTATCATAGTGTGTATATGAAAGTGTCTGTGATATATTCCTTGAGTTAATGGTAATGATAGTTCATATTTTCAAGAGTTGAAAATTTAAGACATGAATTTTCATTATTAACTCATAAAATGCTCTCGATCGTAGGATCATCATGAGGATGGTGATTGATTTGGAAGGTTGGTGTACGATCGCTTCTTTTGAATAGATGAGTCCTGAGTTTACGGTGTAGAGACATCGGAGTGAGAGTACAGTACTCGTTAGAGAAATGAGGGCACTGAGCGTGACCACCTCGAGCAAGTCATGAAGGAAGTCTACCTTCTCATCGATGACTAGCTCGAAGCTGCAGTAGTGTGTCTGGTTCTTTGACCTGAGGTGCATTGGCAATTCACCTTAAGGGTGTTATAGTTTGACTATACCATAACTCGGTCTCCTAGCCATTCGGAATCTTGAGGTGTATGTTGGCTATAGCATGTTCATTGTAGGAATTGGATTGCACCAATAAGAGATCTATCTAACTCGGTAGATGAGGAGTAGCCCTATGATGATCATGAGAATCAAGTCCATAAGCCCATGGCCATGGCAGAGTGAAATAATAGAAAGAGTTTCTATTAGGGTTTTCACATTGGACTAGAATTGAATGATTAATTCATATGACGGATATTAGGGTTTGACGAGATCATCTTAACCCTAATCTAGTCGGAGCTCAAGATAGAGGAACTTAATTACACAGGTAACTGCACTGAGAGGTTCGCTTTCAGTTCTGATGGGTTGCCATTATATGCTGCTAGGTGTCACTGGTGGATTTTGGGAGCAATTAGAATGATTTGGATGATCGATCATACTAATTGTCTGAATCAGAAAAGTTCTAATCCATCGGAAGGTGTTTCGATGATGTCGATGATAGAGATCACGACATATTTCATTACCATACGGAACTGAACTTAACTGGATCACACAAACAAGGGTTTGGATTTGGATATCATTAATTGGATTAATCCAGTTCAATTGATTTGAATAAGATTCAATTAGGTTCAAGAAAATCATGCTAGCACACGATTGAGCCTAATGTTCTCCTTTAACAATCATTAAAGCTTGTCTCGACTGAGCCAAATATGTTTGGGCTTATTCAAAAATCTTTACTTGGTCTGACTGGAGCTTGTCCAGGTCAGAAAAAGGTTGTCTTAATTTATGAGATAAATTTGAGACAACACCTGCCATTTTTCGTCACGGGTTAAATCTTGTCTTCGGACATTGGTCGAATGTTGATCCTGGATACTTAGACATCTGCCCATGTGTCATGCATCCATAGGAGAGAACTTGGGGCTTGTCCTCCTACTAAAATTGCAGACAAGCAAGGGGCGCATGCCTAGGATGAGTGCACCCATAGATAGGGATGCCTGGAGTCCCATACAGATGGGACTTCAGGTTGCTTCAGGGAATTAAATTAGATGGCGCCAACCTAAAACTTGTTTGACCTAGTCTTGGCGCACCTAAGGAGAGTTTTGAGGGGCTCTAATCTGATTGGATCAGATGATGTCATTCCCACCAATCAGATTTAGATTTGATTGCATGAAGCAAAGGGCGTGATTGGCCAGGATGATGTGGCACTGCATGGCGCAGCAGGATCTATATAAACCCGTCTGCACCCAATTTAAAGAGATTCTGACTTTAGCCCATGCCACATAGCCCCTCTCCCTCCATGCCACCCTCTGATTCCTCTCTCTCCTCTCCACGCCCAAGGGACTTTGGGCACGAAGGTGTGATCCAAGCAAGTGAAAGGCGCTAGAAAAGGAAGAAGGCAACACTGCTGCAAGAGACAACGACTGTTTCTTCAAAAGCCATTTTGAAGACCTTCAAGATCAGATCTAGATCTTGATTTTTGGAGATTGATAGAGAAGATCTTCAGATCCTGTCCGAGTGGATACCGGTAGAGGTCAGGCACTTGCGTGGCTACATCCAGAACCTCAAGCAAACATCGGAATCATCACAGGATAATTGGATTACCCAAAACAAAAGTATAATTAAATTAGATTTAATTTTTATTTTTATTATCAGATCAATAAGATTAGATTTGAGGAGTCTCAAATCTGATTAGGATCTTAGAGGAAAATTTTTGAAATATCCCTCCCGATCTAATCAAATCTGAATGAATCTGACCCAGAAAACAGGTTTTTTCCTTCAACTGGTATCAGAGCCAGGTTTCATAATTCATTAGATCTGATTTTAATTTATTTTTAATCTGATAATTAGATGATTTCAGATGTCACATTAGATGTGATTAGATCTAAAATCAGAAAATTAAAAATTAAATAATCTAGATCTAAGATATATGAGATGCGTGACTAGACTAGGAATAGAATTGTTCTATGTGTAGTCTAGCATAATCATAATTTTAATTTGATTAATTATGATTTTTAGATCTATTTATTTACTATTTTCTGATATTATAAATATTATAATTAGATCTAAAAAATAGAAAATAAATTTATTTAATTTGTTCTGAGATATGATAGATGCATGTTTAGACTAGTTGTAGAATAGTTCTACAAAATATTTTAGAATAAATTTTAATTTGATATGATCAAATTTAAATCTTATTTTTTAGATGTTTATGAGATAATTTAGATCTGAAAACATGCATGATATGATACATGAGATGTATGCAAAACATGTTTTTAGTTAGATTAATTTTTATATATATGATATATGATGTAGATCTAACTAGTTTTGTAGATTTATCAAGTTTCTGATTAAGGCATTCCCCTTGGCCGTCTGGTCATAAGAACAAAGTAGGGTTTAAAGACCCTCTCCTCCCATTCGATGGAGTGTTCTTATGGTGTGTAGGGGTGCTGCGCGTTCGATCTTAATTAGAAATCAAAACTTATTTTCTGCAAAACCTAGATCCTGAAATCCTAGAATTTTATAT
This sequence comes from Cocos nucifera, assembly GCA_006176705.1. NCBI lineage: Eukaryota > Viridiplantae > Streptophyta > Magnoliopsida > Arecales > Arecaceae > Cocos > Cocos nucifera. The sequence goes on from QRFJ01004452.1 coordinate 20,590, forward strand.
ACATGTTTTGTTTATGAACCCTAAACTTAATTGAGAATTAAGATTATGAAATTAATTAGGTCTAAAATTGAGAATTTTCAGATTTAAGACGTATTCATAAAATTGGGTTCGGGCTTGAGTAGCTCAATTAGGTCTAGCGGTTGATCAAACCAAATCAAGAGTTGGTTAGGTGGGATCAAAAGTACTTAAATTGATTAGCCTGATAGGATTTTAAGTCTGGGTCAAGGTCAAGTCACATGAGTGATCGATCGAGTTAAGATCTAATTAGGCTCAGTGGTTAGAGTCTGGATTGTAGGCTAATCCGATTGGTTCTGGCTCAATTTGGTGTCTAAGGTAAGTTTGGTAGATACAATCGACTGGTTTTTAATTGGGAGCTACTCGACTCGAATGCGTTCTTGTCGAGTTAATGGCATATCCCTTCCATCGGTCTCACTTACTTGGCCATATTTGTCGGTTCAGTCCTGATCTAAGGTGGCTAACAATTTGAGCTAACCCATGCCACTAGGTTAGTCAATAATGGTTATGGCTATGTCAAGTCAAGTTTAAAGAGACCTAAATCAAATCTTCCTAAGAAAAGATTAAGTCTAAGGCCTTCCACCATTGTAGATGTGCGGGCCCTTCTCGGGGTTGATTGTTCTCGGCTGGTTACAGTGATTCAGTTGCACCGGAAAGACGCAACCATGTCTATTAGGTATTGGATGCTACGGACTGGAGGATGGATAGGGTTCAATATTTCGGATACGGTGAGAGACCCAATTAGGAATCCAATCTGTGCAAATGATGGATCTGACTTAACTAAGGAGTGGATCAATATTTTGGGTACGGTGAGATTCATGAATTAGAGACCAAGTCTGGGTGCACCATGATTAGAGAATCATTGGACAAGAGTTGTTCACTCATTGGCTAAACCATCACTAATAACTGTTAGGTGAGGTGATGAGTCAGTTGGTGGGATTGCACCATCCACTAGAAATTAATAATCGTAGAGATTTTCGCATCTCTATAGACGGAGTATAGGGATCCGAGAAAATAGTGGGAGTTAATTTATTTAAAAATCAAATCTCTAAACAAATTGGTCAAGTCTTAATTACAAAATCTAACTAGAAACTTTAACTCTCTACAGGAAAAAGAAAAATATCTGTGTCCAATCCACTAGCTCGTATCCTGGACACTCATAGACTGACCGCCAAATGTTGGCTTACCTGCAAGAGTTATTTGGTGAACAAAGTTGCGCAGCCAAATATTAGGTCACTAAATGACTATTTAAGACTAAAATGTATGATGGACAGTTAGTCTAAGATCATTATCTGATGATGATCAAGGATTTGGAAGAGCTTGAGAAGCTCGGAGTGAAGTTAGATCAGGATCTGCAAATGATATATTTTGCAATCCTTGACTGATGCGTATGGGCAGTTCATCATGAACTATCATATGCATAAACTTCAGAATACTCTGGTCGAGCTTATGAATATGTTGGTTATTGCTAAGCTTTCTATAAAAGGTTCTAAAGGTTTGGTACTTGCTATGAAACGGACTTCTTCCAAGAGAGTTTTTTGGAAAGAAGTCTGTGAAAAAACAGAAGGTGGAAGGTGGAAAGAAAAGAAGACAGAGTTGAAGAAGAAAGCCGCTGACGAAGGAAAGCGTTTTCATTGTAATACTGACGGCCATTGGAAGCGGAACTGCCCTACATACCTGGCCACCCTAAAGAATAAGGAGACAGGTCCTTCTAAAGGTATGCTCGTTATTGAATCTAACCTTACGGTTTCTTCTGCATCCAGTTGGATGCTTGACTCTGGTTCTAGTGCTTATTTGTGCACTTTCATGCAGGATCTTGAGGATAGCAGGAGGCTGAGAGATGGTGAGATGATCTTATGCATCGAAAATGGAGCAAGGGTTGCTGCTGTGTCCGTGGGAACTTACCCTCTTCGACTACCGTCTGGCTTAGATTTAGTACTTGGGGATTGTTATTATGTACCAATTTGATTTCTGTTTCATGTTTAGCACAAGAAGGCTATGTAATTAGTTTTCTTTAGGACCATTGTAATATTTTTTATGAAAGAAATAAAATTGCAAGTGGTTTTCTTATTAACGATTTCTACCAGTTACATATTGATGTATCTGTCTTTAATATCGAGCAAAATGTGAATGCCATAAAATTAAAATGACCCAGGGATAGTCCAAACGATAAGTATCTATGGCACCTAAGACTAGGTCATATAGCAGAAGATAGGATTAACAAATTGGAGAAAATCAGGCTATTGAGTCCGTTGACTTTCGAGTCATATCCAATTTGTGAATCACGTCTTCATGGCAAAATGATCAAGCTCCCTTTTGTAGGACATGGGGAAAGGGCCACGGAACTACTTGCCCTAGTACATACTGATGTGTGCGGCTCATTTGATGTGCTGGCTAGAGGCAACTTTGACTACTTCATAACCTTTACCGATGATTTATCTCGGCATGGGTATGTGTATCTTATGAGACACAAGTCTGAAGCCTTTGAAAAGTTTAAGGAATTTAGACATGAAGTTAAAAAGCAAACTGGAAAATCCATTAAGATTCTTCGATTAGATCGAGGAGGTGAATACTTTAGTCAGGAATTCCTGGACTATCTCAAGCAAAATGACATAGTCTCTCAATGGACTCCATTTGTAACACCTCAATTTAACGGAGTTTCAGAATGGAGGAATCGGATCCTATTAGATATGGTCTGATCCATGGTGAGCTTCACAGACCTTTCTGATTTTCTTTGGGGACATAGTTTGTTAACTGCTATATATTTACTGAATAGGGTTTCCTCTAAAATCGTTCCTGCCACACCGTATGAGATATGACATGGTAAGAAATCAAGTTTGAGTCATCTCAGAATTTGGGGTTGTCCGGCTCATGTCAAAAGACAAGCAGACAAGTTAGACTATAGGTTTTTTAGAGCTCGATTCATAGGATATCCTAAAGAGTCATTAGGATATTATTTCTACATTCCAGAAGACTACAATGTGATTGTGAGTCGGCATGCCATCTTTCTTGAAAAATAGTTTATTCAAGATGGTGGCATTGGAAAGTAGATCAAGCTCGAGGAGAAAATCTCACAAGAGCAACGAGTTAAGGATCTTATGGAACCAAATCAGGTTGTCAATACAATCACTACCTCCACCTCGTAGATCGGAAATGGTTTTCCGTCCCCCCTGAGAGGTATTTAGGTACTATTTCAGAGGAAGCAGAGGAAATGTTCCTCGTAGGTAATAGGGTTCATGATGATGATCCCAAAATCTATGACGAGGCGATATCGGATATCGACTCCGAGAAATGGCTAGAGGCAATGAAGTCAAAAATTGACTTGATGCACTCAAACCAAGTCTGGACCTTGGTAGATCCACCAGAAGGTATAATATCTATTGGGTGTAAATAGATCTACAAGAGAAAAATTGGTGCAGATGGAAATGTGGAGACATTCAAAGCTAGATTAGTGGCAAAAGGGATAGTCTGTGCGAAGGAATTGACTATCAGGATACTTTTTCGCCAGTAGTCATGCTAAAATCCATCCGCACATTGCTTGCTGTTGCAGTCTATTTCGATTATGAAATATGACAAATGGACGTGAAAACGACGTTCTTAAATGTATACCTTGAGGAAGATATCTATATGGAACAGCCACTAGGTTTCACATCCAGTGATGTTGATCACAAAGTATGCAAGCTGCAAAAGTCTATATATGGACTTAAACAAGCATCTCGGAGCTAGAATACTCGTTTTAATGATGTGATCAAATTGTTTAGTTTTATCAAGAACGAGGAGGAACCATGTGTTTTCAAAAAGGTCAGTGAGAGCGCTTTTGTCTTCCTCGTACTATACGTGGATGATATCCTCCTTATTGGCAATGATATTTCCATGTTGACCACAGTTAAAATATGGTTATCTAAAGAATTCTCTATGAAAGACCTAGGAGAAGCATCCTTCATTCTAGGAATTAAGGTCTATAGAGATAGACCAAATAGGATGCTAGGTCTTTCACAGAAGATGTACATAAAGGAAGTGCTAAAGAGGTTTAGCATGCAAAACTCCAAGAGGGGATTGGTACCCTTCAGACATGGTATTCATCTCTCTAAGAAAATGTGTTCCAACACACCTGAGGAGATTGAACGAATGAGCAAGATCCCTCATGCTTCAGCAATAGGGAGCCTCATGTATGCCATGTTATGTACACGACCTGATATAGTCCATGCTGTGAGTATCACGAGCAGATATCAGTCGAATCTAGGTGAAGAACACTGGATTTTTGTGAAATGTATCCTTAAGTACTTAAGAAGAACTAAGGATATGATGTTGGTCTTTGGTAATGGAGAACTCCAAGTCCAGGGATATATGGACTCGGATTTTATGTTCGATATAGATGATCGAAAGTCGATATCTGGAAGTCTGTTTGTGTAATGGTGGTGCTGTCAGTTGGAAGAGTTCCAAGCAGACAATGATAGCAGATTCCATCATGGAAGCAGGATACATTGCTGCGTCAGAAGTTGTGGAGGCATTCTGGTATAAGAAGTTCGCCGTAGAGATCGAAGTGATGCCATCGGATGCTATTCCTCTGCACTGCGACAATAATGGTGCCATAGCCCTAGCTAAGAAGTCGAGGTCTCACCAGAAATCCAAGCACATCGAGCGGCGATACCACCTCATCCGCGATTACCTTGAAAAATGTTACGTCGAGGTCAAGAGAGTTGACTGTACAGACAATGTGGCAGATCCACTTATAAAGCCATTGGGCTAGCAGAAAATAGAAGCCCACCTTGAGAAGATGTGACTTAGATTTGTAGCCAATTGGCTTTAGGTCAAGTGGGAGTTTGTTAGATATGTTTGCCCTAGAAGCCAGATTGGCTGACACTTGTAATACGCTTCTAAGGGCAAAATTGTAATTTTAACTATAAATAATAAAATGAATTATTTTCTATCATAGTGTGTATATGAAAGTGTCTGTGATACATCCCTTGAGTTAATGGTAATGATAGTTCATATTTTCAAGAGTTGAAAATTTAAGACATAAATTTTCATTATTAACTCATAAAATGCTTCCGACCGTAGGATCATCATGAGGATGGTGATTGATTTGGAAGGTTGGTGTACGATCGCTTTTTTTGGATAGATGAGTCTTAAGTCTACGGGGTAAAGACATCGGAGTGAGTATAGGTATTCGTTAGAGAATGAAGGCACTGAGCGTGACCACCTCGAGCAGCCATGAGGAAGTTTATCTTCTCGTCGATGACTGGCTCGAAGCTGCAGTAGTGTGTCTGGTTCTTTGACCTGAGGTGCATCGGTAATTCACCTTGAGGGTGTTATAGTTTGACTACATCATAACTCGGTCTTCTAGCCATTCGGAATTCTGAGGTGTATGTTGGCTATAGCATGTTCGTTGTAGAAATTGGATTGCACCAATAAGGGATCTATCTAACTCGGTAGATGAGTAGCCCTATGATGATCATGAGAATCAAGTCCATAAGCCTATGGCCATGGCAGAGTGAAATAATAGAAAGAGTTTCTGTTAGGGTTTTCACATTGGATTTGAATCGAATGATTAATTCATATGATGGATATTAGGGTTTGACGAGATCACCTTAATCCTAATCCGATCGGGGCTCAAGATAGAGGAACTTAATCACATAGGTAACTGCACCGAGAGGTTCGCTTTCAGTTCTGATGGGTTGCCACCATATGCTGCTAGGTGTTACTGGTGGATTTTGGGAGTAATTAGAATGATTTGGATGATCGATCATACTAATTGTCTGAATCAGAAAAATTCTGATCCATCGGAAGGTGTTTCGATGATGTCGATGATAGAGATCACAACATATTCCATTACCATACGGAACTGAACCTAACTGAGTTACACAAATAAGGGTTTGGATCTGGATATCATTAATTGGATTAACCCAGTTCAATTAACTTGAATAAGATTCAATTAGGTTCAAGAAAATCGTGCTAGCACATGATTGAGTCTAATGTTCTTCTTGAACAATCATTAAAGCTTGTCTCGACTGAGCCAAATGTATTTGGACTCACTCAGGAACCTTTACTTAGTCTGACTGGAGTTTGTCCAGGTCAGAAAAAGGTTGTCTTAATTTATGAGATAAATTTGAGATAACACCTGCCATTTCTCGTCACCTGTTAAATCTTGTCTTCGGACATTGGTCAAATGTTGATCCTGGACACTTAGACATCTGCCTATGTGTTATGCATCCATAGGAGAGAACTTGGGGACTTGTCCTCCTGCTAAAAAGCAAACAAGCAAGGGGCACACGCTTAGGGAGGCGTGCGCCCCATGAGGATAGAAGATGGAGTCCCATACAGATGGGATTTCAGTTGCTTCAGGGAATTAAATTAGATGGCGCCAAGAAGACTTGTTTGACCCCACCTAAGGAGAGTTTTGAGTGTCTCTAATCTGATTGGATCAGATGATGTCATCCCACCAATGAGATTTAGATCTGATTGCACAAAGGGCCGTGATTGGCCAGGATGATGTGGCACTGCATGGCGCAGCAGGGTCTATATAAACCCTGTCTGTGCTTAGAATGAAAGGATTCTGACTTTAGCCCACACCACATAGCCCCTCCCTCCGCCACGCCACCTTTTGATCCTTTCTCTCCTCTCCACGCCCAAGGGACTTTGGGCACGAAGAAGGTGCGATCCAAGCAAGTGAAAGGCGCCAGAAAAGGAAGAAGGCAGCATTATCAGATCAATAAGATTAGATCTGAGGAGTCTCAGATTTGATTAGGATCTTAGAGAAAATTTTTTGAAATATCCCTTCTGATCCAATCAGATCCGAACGAACATGATCCAAAAAACATGTTTTTCTCTTTAGGTGGAGCTTTTAAATAGAGAAACAAAACATAACATGATTCTAACAGATGACTTGAAATCCAATAGAACTTTTTTTATAAAGTCCTAACAAAATTAAAATTTTCAACAAAAATAAAATAAAATAACCTAAATTAACCAACGAAAATTAAGTCCACAAAAATTAGGTTTAGGGTTTAGCGTCGCTTCCTTCTAGAATACGTGCACAATCCCTGATTTCTATCATTTCCTCCTAGTTGGAAAGAACTCGACTCCGACGAGGAATTAATGTATCTTCTAAAATTCCTGGATCGATACACCATAGTTCTTCCTTAAGAATCCACGTAGCATCTGAATCTGGACGTCCTTGCCACTTGATCAAAAATCTTCGAAATCCTCCATCAGCAAAAGAAATAATTTCATCTGTTAGAATGCATTCAATTTGGTCTGATGAAGCCGGTGGAAGTGATGGAAGAACCAGAACTGGCAATGGAGGATGAATGTGATCTCTATTGTCACCTGCATGTATGGTAGGAGACTCGAATGTGCCTTGATATGGTAGCAAGTCCTCAATATTGAAAATTGGACTGAATTTTAAATCAGAAAGTAATTCTATATAATATGTATTAGGCCCAAGTTTATGAAGGATGCGAAAAGGACCGGTGGCTTGAGTATGTAACTTTTTGAATGAATTTTGTGGATAACGTTTAGGACGAATACAAACCATAACATAATCACCTTCGTTAAACTCTAATTTTCTACGATGAGCATCAGCAGTAAGTTTATATTTTTCTATATTCATCATAATTTTTTGCCTGATTTTAGTATGAATTTTATTAGTGTTTAGCAAAAGAAGTCGCAGACTCAAAAGTACGGTTATTCATGGATAAGAAAACAAGATCAATAGATTGATGGGGATTAAAACCATAAACAATTTCAGAAGGGCTTTTACCAATAGACCTATTCATGGAGTTATTGTAAGCAAATTCTGCGATAGGTAATGACAAATTTCATGTCCCAAGTTTATCACCAACTAGACATTTAAGTAAATTATCAAGACTTCTGTTTACAACCTCTATTTGACCATCTTGGGATGAAAAGCTGAAGAAAATTTTAAAGAGATCCCAAATAATTTTCATAGGATTTTCCAAAAATAACTTACAAATTTAACATCACGATCAGATACTATTGAAGTGGATAATCCATGAAGTCTAATAATTTTTCTAAAGAATAACTTAGCAATATAAGAAGCATTAGAAGTCTTGTGACTAGGAATAAAATGTCATTTTGGAAAATCTATCAACAATCACAAATTGAATTGTCCCTTTACGGTTCTAGGTAGTCCAAGAATAAAATCCATACTAAGATCTTTCCATGGGGAATGAGGAATCGATAAAGGAGTATATAATCTAGTATTTTATTTTCTAGCCTTAGCTAGCTGACACGTATGACACAGAGAGAATTCTAGCTACGTCCATTTTAAGAGATGGCCAGTAAAATCTATCTTCAACCATAGCTAGAGTTTTATTTCGTCCAAAATGATCTGCTAATCCTCCTACATGAAGTTCTCAGAGAAGAAAATCTTGTAAAGATGTTTGAGATATACAAAGATGACAACCTTTAAATAGATAATCGTCTTTAATTATAAAATCAACATATTCTTGATGGTTTTTTTGATTAACCTCTTGATAAATATTAGAAAAATTAGGACAATGCTGATAATCATTTTTTACTCGCTCAAAATCAATTACCTCAGTATTTATGGATTGTAAGACGGTAATTACTCTACTTAATATATCAGCGGCTCTATTCTCAACACCAGCTTGATGTTTGAGAATAAAAATATAATCCTGAAGAAACTCTACTCGTTTAACATGCCTAGCATTAAGCTTCTTCTGGGATTGAATGTATCTAAGGGATAGGTGATCTGAATATAGAACAAATTCTTTAGGTAAAAGGTAATATCGCCAATACTTAAGGGCTTGAACTACAGCATAAAATTCTTTGTCATACGTAGAGTATTTTTGCTTAACTTCATTGAGTTTTTCACTAAAATAGGCTATAGGATGACCCTCTGGGCTAAGAACTCCTCTAATTCCTATACTGGATGCATCACAGACTATTTCAAAACCAGTATAGGTGTCTCAGTCATCCTAAGCTTTATTTTATTAAAAGCTCTAGCAATGTTAGTTATCCAATGAAACTCACCTTTCTTCATGCAATTTGTGATAGGGGCCATGATGGTACTAAACTCTCTAATAAACTGTTTATAGAAAGAAGCTAGACCGTGAAAACTATGAACAAAGGGATTTTGGTTTAGGCCATTCTCTAATTGCTTTCACTTTCTTAGGATCAGCCATGATACCGTAGGAGGATACGACATACCCTAAAAATAATACTTGATTTTGAAGGAATGAATACTTCTTAAGATTAATATATAATCTAGCATATCTAAGAGTAATAAAAACTTTCCTAAGATGACCTAGGTGTTCTTCTCTAGACCTACTATAGACTAGAATATCATCAAAATAAACGACTAAAAATCTACGAATGAAAGATCTCAATAACTCAATCATAAATCTCATAAATATACTAAGAGCATTGGATAACCCAAATGACATGACTAACCATTCATAAAATCCATCTTGGGTTTTAAAAGCAGTTTTTTATTCATCTCCAGATCGAATTCTAATCTGATGGTATCCACTATATAAATTAAATTTAGAATAAATTATGAAGCCAGCTAACTGATCAAGCATATCTTCAAGGCTAGAATTGAGAAACCTATACTTGATAGTAATTCTATTGATGGCTCTGTTATCTACACATATTCTCTATGTACCATCTTTCTTTGGTGTTAAAAGAGCTGGTATGGCACATGGACTAAGACTAGGATGAATGTGATCTTTTAGTAATAAACCATCTATTTATCTTTTCATTTCCTCACGTCCCTTGGGATTTAATCTGTAATGTGGAAGATTAGGTATTTGAGATCTTGGAACTAAATCTATGGCATGCTGAATATCTCGTAAAGGAGGAAGATCATCCGGTATTTCTTCTGGAGTCACATCTTTAAATTCTTCTAACAACTGTTCAATCTTAGAAGGTGGGTTATCTTGGATGTCTGAGGTTAATCTAATTTCACTTTTAGGTATGACTGTTAACATAATCCCAGACTTTGAACTTTCTTCTTCAAATTTCTTATGAGTTAAAATATGACAGTTCTTTTGTTTAGGAGTTTGAGATGCATTCTTATCTTTTCTAGAAGGTTGGGACTCATTAGGTTTGGCAGGATTTAATATAATTTTCTTATCTTTATATATAAACACATAGGTATTCTCTTTACCAAAATTATGGATATCTACATTATAGATCCATGGTCGATCTAATAAAATACTAGCAACCTCCATCGGTAAAATATCACACATAATTTCAGCAGAATAAGCTCCTATTGTAATTGATACTAGACAACATTCATTAATAGGGAGAGATGTTTTATCTATCCAGGCAACTCTATAAGGATGAGGTTGAGGTTTCAGTTTCAGTCAATTAACGATAGACTTAGATACTATATTTATAGAATTACCACCATCAATGACTAGTTTACATATCTTATCCTCACACTGTGCGTATGTGTGAAAAATACTAGTACGTTTCCAAGCTTCAGAATCTGCAGGGGTAGTGACTATACGGCGCATAATATTAACCTGACCTCCTAACTCTTCATATTCTTTCTCGCACTCTTCTTCTGAATTGGCTGGTTCTAAGGGATTAAATTCTTCTAATGCATTTTCATTTGGAATTGCTTCTTTATATTCTAGTTCTATGGTCAGGGTACGATGTGGACATCTAGCAGCTATGACCTTTTTCATGGCAATAATGACACCACGTTTGATGAACTAGCTGATTGGGATATTTTCGGTATAGGTTCTGGGGTCCTAGTATCTGTGGGATTGAGTTCTGGATAGGAAGGAGCTACTTCCGACACATTCCTTGTACGACTAACAGGAATAGATCTAGACTGCCCAAATTCAGTAGAAAAAGTAGCCCTCTCCTTTGACTTGAAGTTCAATGAAATTTTTCTATTTTTAGTGCTTTGTGATAGACCTCTCCTATAGAATTGAGTGAATATAAGGAGACTTCTCTTTTTAAATCATTCCGCAAACTGTTGAACTTAGAAACTAATTTTCATGAATCGTCAAATATATCACATCTCAACTGTAGATCCTCAAAATGAGTCATGTAATCAGTTACGCTAGTATTTCCTTGTCTAAAAGTGTACCATTGATATAATAATTGACTTTTGTAATGTATGGGAATATATTTTTCACGCAGTTTAAATTTCATTTCTTCCCAAAGTACTATAAGAGGATGTCCTACCGGCTTTAAATCTCTTTCAACAGTTTGCTAGTACCGCTTGGCAGATTTTATTAATTTCATTTTTGTGAAGTGGATGCGAGAGGCATCTGTCATGTGATACCATTCAAAATAGGATTCTATATTTAATAATCAATCATGGAAGGCTTCTGGATCCAATCTACCGTCATAAGAAGCAACTTCTACTTTAACTCTTTTTAATGGTTATTCTAAATCTTCATATCTATGCGGATATGCTCTATATTATTGTTCTTGGGGTCTAAAGTGTCTAAGATTTTGTGTATACCTGATAGGCTGCCCAGGATTCCTAAGTATGGGATTTGGTGGCTCTACTTCTCCTTCATAGCCTTCTTTATCATATTCATCTATCCTAGGATAATGATAATCCTCAAAATTATTTGTGGAGTTGTGGGTAATCGAAGGGGCTGTTGTATAGATCGGGAGTGCCTGAAAAGACTCACTAGTATGTATGACATGATTCTGGCTACTAGTAGGCTTAAGATTTTGTGAAGGGGATCGATGAATAGGTTGAATACTAGGAGAATCATCTTGTATAGGTTGTTTGCCTATTCTCGACTCTCTTAGGGATAATTGGCGTTTTATCAGTTGACCTATAAGATTTGCCATGTTTACGCGGCTATTTACTTGCGTAGCATGAAGCTTACTAATGTCAGAGTGAATTTGGTCTAAAGAATAGTGGATCTGGTTTAAAGATTTTTGGAAGGCTGTTTGGATTTTTTTGATAGTTTCTAGTTCTTTTTTCATTGTAGTTTGTGCATCTTATAAATTACCAATAGCCATGATAAGAAAAAAATTTAAAATTTTATATATATTTAAAAGTTTAATTATGATGCTCACAGTAAAGATTATAGTCTAACTTAATGTCTATGTTTTTGGTTCGTATAATAGTAAAATATGTGGGTGCTTTGACGTGAGAAATAGCAAATGTATGAAAAAATGTGAAAAAGATAAAATCAGGATCTAAGCAATTTTAAATTACCTAAAAATTTAAAAAAATTCAAATTTAATAGAGAAATTGTACCTTTCACCTCATAGTGTGTAGGTTGAAAAGAAATAAGTTTCCAAGTTTTTTCGGGTTTGTGGACTGGGTCTATAGACTAGCTCTGTAGACCGACGGTCTATGGACCACGGTTGACAGGCGGTTTGTAGACCGCGATCCTTCTTTTTCCTTTGTTTTCTCCAATGGCCTTTAGGGCTCCAATGTTCGGCGGGCAAGGAAAGAAGGGCGGCGGGTCGACGGAAGATGAGCGGCCGACGATGGGTTGTGCGGGTGCCGACGTCCGGAGCTTTTCATCCGCTTGCGACACGGCAGATCGGAAGAATAGGTGATTCTCACTATCGGTCGGCGGCGAAGATGGAGTCGACGCCGATCGATGGCCGATTGGATGGCGGGAAGATGGAGAGTCTCCGGCCGGTCGAGACGACGAGAAGATGGAGGGGAGGACAGAGCCTCTCTCCCGATTGTAGCTCCAGGCGATGCTTGCGGTTGGTCGGCAGCGGGGAGGCCAATTGGGGCGGCGTCAACGATGCCGGGGTTTGGTCGGTTGAAAGGAAGGAATAGGCGACGTCGATGAAGCTTGCGGTCGGACGGTCGACGGCAGGAAGGGGGGTTGACAGTGCTGGGGCTTGTTTGGTTGTCGACAGCTTTCGATCGATCGACAGAGGCGACAGGAGGCTTTGCAATTCGGGGGTTTTCGGCGGTCGATGGGGCAGTGGAAAGGACCGGCGAGGCCGTGTCGGCGGTCAATAACGGCAACGAAGATGTCGTTGATCGGTTGGAAAGGCTGATTGGGGAAGCAAGTGTCGGCAGTAGAGGGGGTGACGTCGATCGACGACGGAAAAGGTGGAGACGCGGTTGTTGGGGCGGTGCGGATTGCGACCGAGCGGCATGGTGGTGCTGTGATGATCGGGTGGACTTGCGACTCAGAGTGAAAGAGAAAGGGAGAAGGGTGGAACAAAACGAAGATGATGCTTTTATTTTTATTTTATTTTATTTTATTTTATTTTATTTTGATCGGTAGAAGGGGTTGGGGGCGACGGACAATAATAAAGAGAGAGAGAGATGGAGTAGGGAAAGGAAGAAGGCTGCGACGAAAAAAGTGGAGAATTCAAAAGAAAAATTATGGAATCGGGAAGAAGATGGGGATCCAAAAATCATGAAGCTCTGATACCAAATTGATGCAAAACCAAAAGAAAAGAAAGAAGAAAAAATTGAAAAGAAAGAACAAATCTCAAAAATTTAATTCACTCAAATTTTCAATTAATAGTTTAGGTCTATTTTTCTCTACACAGGTGGAGTCTTTAAATAGAGAAACAAAAACATAACCTAATAGGATTCTAACAGATGACTTGAAACCTAATAGAACTCTTTTTACAGAGTTCTAATTAAATTAGGATTTTCAACAAAAATAAAATAAAATAACCTAAATTAATCCAAAAAATTAAGCCCACAAAAATTAGGGTTAGGGTTTAGCATCGCTTCCTTTTGAAATACGTGCACAATCCCTAATTCCTATCACACACACATGTATACACTCTCAAGCACCTAGAAAATGGGTGTTTGAGTAGCTTCCCAGAGAGAGGATAATGTTTGTGTACCTATGTGGGAAAGCGAATCTCTCTCTCTTTCTCTCTCAAATGGAAGCACCTAGGAAATGGGTGTTTGAGCAGCTTTCTAGGGAGATTTTGAAGTGGGTGCAACATTCTAAAATAGAAAATTTTGTTGCTGCATAGTAGACCCTTCGCTTGCTTAAAGATTCTTTGCCAAGAAACCACTATCTTGAAAGATTAGTGCCCTGCAAGCCAATCACATGATTGATATGATGGGATTTTTCTATGTAATCTTCCAACTCATGTAAGGACATTATTTATGAATAATATGAGGCATTATGTTTTATCATTTGCTACATCTTATTTGTCCTTAATATTATGATGAACCCTATAGATTAGGACAATGATTTTAGGGCCATGATGAGATCATGCCGGCGAGACCTAAAATCCTAAAATCTTAATATAAAATATTCCTAGTCATTGGATCATTGAGTCGGGATCAATGATTCCGCTAAGACTGGCATATATTATGGATGCCCGATGGAGGGGGTGGCTGATCTCACAGTCACTTGTGTGGAGACACTAATACAAGAGTGTGGGTGCTCACTAGAGAATGAGTTTATTGAATTGATCCATAAAGAGAACATCTTATGGAGTCTTATTTACATGTCAAAAGATGATTCTCTAATGGGAGTGTGTAAGTGATTCTTAGACTTGAGATCACTATGGTACCTTGTGCGCATGAATCCATATTTTGGTTTATACTCATTCATGACAAGTTATGTGCGGGATGTTTTGGATATGGTGGAATGTGTATAAAGGTTATGAGTTGGTCAAGAAGGAATCGATCACTCTTGGTAAGAGGAGATGTTATTCTATATGTTTTCATCTCTAAATGACTCAGGAAGTCTTTGATCAAAGTAGAATGAATATTAGAAAGAGTTTCGAACTTTTATTATTTGAGTCATCGTTAAATGATGGATAATCAATGTGAATATGCAATTGAGTTTGACATGAATACATACTCATAAACATATTCAGGATATAGGATGATCGAATGATTGAATTGCATGGTAACTTGCCATTGAACGGTATATTTGGTATTTCCACAAAATTCTATATTTTCTGGATAGGCATGATATGTTGTTAGACGTTAATCTTGTCTTATAGATTCTCATGAATTAAAGAGTTTAATTCATGAATCAATTAGAAGGGTTCTAATTGGTTAACTTGGGTTGACATGTATTGGACCTAAATGGATTAGAATGGTTCTAATCAAACTAGGTCAACATGCACCTAGGCCTACTGCTGGCTAGATGTAGAATCCAATGGGTCACATATATTAAGGAATCGATCAAGGAATTTATTTAAATTTTATTAGGGTCAATGGATCCTAATTGGGTTGCTAATTGGCTTATGCTAGCATATGTTGGTTGACCTAATTCTTAACCTAATTGGATTTGGTTCGAAATCTTATTATTTGGCTAATCTTTTTGAGTGGGACTTGGATTGGATCAAGCCATGAAGGGGCAGCCAAGAGTTGGCGCCTCCTAGCCTAATCCCATTCCTAAATGGAGACTCCCAAGAGACTCTTCCTTTTGCACCAACAAATAAGTGGGTGTAGATTTTCTTGGCGTGGAGGACTTGGAGTCCTTTTGCTTTGGGTCTCTGACCTTCTCTCTCCCCTTCCATGCCTGTTGGATAGGCTTTGACTAGTCCACCCCCCTTGAGTGGCATGGAGTATTTCATTCTTCGAAGAAAAGCGAGGAAAATTCAGATATGGCGCCAAAGTCCTTCTGCTTGAAGGAAACTGGTTCGCACCCCCTTATCTCTTCTCTCGCCCATCTGATGAGGATTGGATCTGATCCAACACCTCATGGGAAAGATGGGTAGCTTATCTGAATAAGGAAAGGCGTATATACGACTTTCTGATGCCAAAACCACGTAGCATGCACCCCTTGGAGTCCTTCTGCATGAAGGAACTTACCTGAATCACCGTAATTCAGATAAAGGGATGTCCAGATTGGGATGCGATGGTTTATGTGGCGCCTTCTCTCGTCTTATAAATAGGACTCCTATCCGTGAGTCTGGGCAATCAAAATTTGAGCAATTCTCTTCTTTCTCTTGTTAAGACAAGGTTTTTCTTATTATGATGAGAGGTCTTCCATTTTAAGGCAAGAGTTTAGGAAGAGAATTAGGAAAGACTAATAGAGAGAATAGAAGGGAGAAGAAAGGGAGAAGGTATTGGAGAATTATGATCCTAGAAAGGCTGGTGAATTTTTAAAAGAATTCAGCAAGCAAGGTTTCAAGAAGAGTGCTTTCTTGATCATGTTCCTCTGTGGATCACCATTGGAGGGTGAACACTTGAGCGCCTTGTGGAAGTGATTCATCACCAAATCAAAATTAAATTGGTATGCTTCCTATTTCTACTTTTTATATTTAACTTTGATTGGAATCCACAAGGGGATCTTGGGTCTAGGGTTTTGGTAGTTATGGGTTTCATTAAGAAATTTTTGAAATCCAACCTTTCGTTGTGCCACCAGAACCCTACATATCTTAAATGGTTGATGTTTGTGCTACTTGGACACTTTTAGTTTTTGGGAATTTCAAGGTGTCCATACTCTATTCTTTAGGATGCCTTGACCAGACGACGATGTGTCACAACCCTCCATGACACCCAAAAAGTGGAATGTCCTGCTTAGATCAGCTAGAAGTGTCAGCATGAGCACCTTCTTTTTGTTAATATGGAGCGACCTATCAAGCAAAACCTCATTGCAATTGATTGCACTTGATTCTTAGATATATTATTGTTGAGCAATATTAGTTTGAAGGATGTAGACTCTTATGGTGAAGTGTTACAATTTTTTTATTTTTTTTGCCTCTGATGTTCTTAAGTAATCATTAATTAGTAGTTCTATAGAGTAATCAACTTTGACTAGTCACCAATATATTTTTTCCTTGATGCTTCTTTTAGAAATTGTCTTGTATGGAAGTGTCAATATTGGGATTTTTGGAGATAAACATTTATAACACTAGGAACATTTGGATCCATGGCAATCATGCTTATTGTCTACGTAATGTTAGCTGATGTAGGTCAAGTTGTAGAGCGTTCTTAAGGCCAAAATGGGTATAAATTAGTGTTGAGGTTATTCAAATCAGAATTTTGACGAATAACAAATTATTTGGATTTTGTCATATCTTCCCCTATAACCGCAATAGTTTTTTGAGAGCTAGGATGGGAGGAAGCGTGGCTAAAAATGGGCAAGGGCAATAATCTAACCAAGGTTTTCAGTATCAACACCAAATGATTTTACCAACCGAGCCGATATGCACCTATATATAACCTTAATAGTTTGTTATTAAAATAAGCGAGCTAAACCATACGAGGTCTGACTCCTAGCCTAGTCCGATACATTAAGAATTCATGGGAATTGGGCCTATGTTGAAATTGAGAGCAACCACAAATTAATGTGTGCTCGATAGAACAGCAACATCATTGATTGATCAAACTAGGGTACATGAGGGTATATATAGGCTGTGGGCCCCCTTATAATGATAAGGAGGAGCAGACACCATCAGAGTTCAAAAAGAACAAGAAAATAGAGTACTTAGTCAACCAAACTAAGCAAACTTGCCACGGGGCAAAGTTCTAGAAGCAAAATGGATCTAATAATGAACCTAGCACTGTCATGTCTGTTTGGACCACTGTGAGTTTACCATCAGATGGGATTTGATGGTGACTAGGGTGTTGTAAGATCCTGTTGCTCGAGGTCGGTTCCCAAATCTTCAGATGGTGAAATTCTGTCATGTGATACCTTCGGATGGTGACCTTGGTACCTTGGATTTGGTAGTTTCTAGCTCTGGCTTGGCTTTGTTGCTGGACTTCTAAAGGGCCTTCCTTTGCTGTCAGATTTTTTTGACAGGGAGATATCTTTTGATTGGAAGCATTCTACCATCGGATGCCTTCTGATGGCAGGATGCTTGCTGTCAGATCATTTTGCGCTTCTTTTGATCCTGGCTTCGGCAAGGGTTTGGTTTGGGATGGATTAGAAAGATATGGTCTTATGTCTCCACACTTTTAGACAACAATAACAGCATTCATGATGTCCCCCATGTTAGATATATTTCATATGCCCTTGTCTTGGTTTCCTTTCTGTTTTCAAAGAGGCGCAGCTTGGTTAGGCTGGGCCAGGTGAAGGCCATCCTTGACCCAACTCAACTAAAATATCTAATTTGATATGACCAACATGACAATACAACTGATATGCAAACTGAAATTTAAGCCCTATATGCCAGCAAAATTTGAAATCTAAACAGAATATGCCATGTTGTTAATATGATTTTGATTATATATATACACTCTAAGTCAGTCCTTGTTTAGCTCAGGTCAGGTTCACAGCCCAGTTAGGTCGACTTGGAAGTCCACAAAAATTTGGCTTTGGCTAATCTGACTTGAAATAGGTTTTCTACCCTAGCATCACCAGAATTGGGCAAATTTTCACCAGGTTTGGATGACCAGCCTATTTTAGTCTCAGTCTAATTGCTTGCTTTCCTCTCAATTCATTCAAAGGATGTTGTCAAGGATTGGCAATAATATGGGTTCATTTCTTTTATCCATGATGGTGGTAGCAAAGATTCTTTTACTAGTGGAATACATGCCCCAATTCATAACCAATGAGCCCAGGCAACTATTATCCAATTCAACTAGATAAGGATATGATCAAGCTCAAAATTTTGACAATGGTGCTATATCCTCCCATGGATCTTACTCTTAGCAAACCTTTGATATCCTGCTGTGAGTAAACATTTTCATTTAGTTTTAAATAAGATACACAACATGCAAAATGCATAAAAATCTATCTTTTGTTATACTAATTTACTGGAACAGTTCCCTTGTTTTTTAACTACTACTGTTTTTTTGGACCAATGCTTTCATGACACATCAGAACTTGCTCCTAGTTTTGGCTACTCATGTTTAATCAGTTATGCTCATACAAGTCTTTCCTTAGTCTTGCATGAGATATTTGTGTTGTCATGAGGTACCACTCTTTGACTCCTGACAACCCTGATAGGTTGTGCTTATGAAAGATTACAGCTTAATTACCTGCATTTCATCTCAGTAATTGGGAGGTCACTTTGAAAGTCAGGCTTGCTTTTATTATTAACTGCAAAAGAAGGTAGCCCACAACATTGTTCTTATGTTGTTTGTGGGAAAGTGTGTTCAGGATGGGCTCAACCATGAATTTACTGCAGAGGACACATGGAACTCCGGTCTGCAGAGGACACATGGAACTCCGCTTAAGAAATATCAAGCAATTCTGTGTGGTTGGTTCCCCTACTGGCTACCCTTCAGCCAGGCAATCTTTCTCCAGTTAAGTCTTTGAAGCATTGAGGTGGAGGCCTTGTTCTGGGAATGGAATGATTATAAAGGTTTCTGTTTGTGATGGATCCAAAGCAACTTCTAAAATCAATCAGTGTTTTTCTAAATCTTAAAGAGACAAACAAGGCACAAAATGGCCTATACGTGACCTGTATCTGAAGATCTGTTTTTCTTGCATGCTTGATTTGATACAAATATCTGGCAAATGCTGGTTCTGTGACTTTTATCATATCTCATTCTTCAACTTTAGTGTTCTATTATTCCCTTTAAAAACTTATTCAGAGAATGCTTGTTAACATTTATTTAAGATGTTTATTGCATCTCTTCATTGTTTGATGTCTTTAAAATTTTGCAACTGTTTCATGTCTTTCTTCACTGGATGACAACTGAATGAGCTTTTTGTCTGCAGCTAAGGAACTTGGTCTGGGCGACTTCCAAACATGATGTCTACTTTATGTCAAATTCTTCAGTCATGCATTGGTCATCAATATCTAGCAGTTTGTCCGAGGTCCTGGATTTCTCCGGACATGTGGCTCCTGGGGAGGTTTTCCCTATACTTCTTTGCTTATTACTCATATAATTCTATCTTGCAAATTATGAAAGATTTATGGATTGTTTTGTTCATTTCTTTTGGATCTTACAGCTTTTTTTTTTTTGCTGATTAATTTACCTTAATGAACACCTTGTTAGATATGTCTCTTGAGCAGTTGAAGAATATCCTGCTTCTTGGTTTTCAGAAATACCCTGGAAGTTTGATAGATGGATTTACACGAACTCAAATCAGTACACTTGCAGTAAAGGATGGTTTGATGGTTGCAGGAGGTTTCCAAGGAGAACTAACTTGTAAGGTAAGTTTATAACTGCTTCCAATAAATTGCAGAACAGCTTGGATTTTTTAAATAAATTCTTGCCCCTATAAGCATGAATCTAATTTTATATGCTGCACTTTGCATAACATCAAACTATACGAGATAATTTACTTATTTTCAGAACATTTAATCTAGACCATGTAACAAGTCTGCAATGAAACTTCCTGTTAAAGTTTTGTCACATAAGTGTTTATTATTGTGAATATATACATCACAATGTGAAAAAGGTATGAAGATGTAGCTATTTGGAGAGATATGCGTTGTACATGAAGGATAAATCTTTTAGGTTTCCATCTGCATTTTCTACTTCTTAAATTATCTCATATTATTGGAAATATGATTCTGGGTTTTGTAGAGTGATGATGCTTCTTATGTTAAGAAATTTGTAGGTATCTCCAAATCACTGAATGCTTGATTCAGAACGTAATATTTTCACTTCCTGATATGTGGTTCAAAGTGGTTCTCTTTGAACATATATACCAGCCTTTTTCATTGATTGGTATTATCATGACAGATTTCATTGATGAATGATTAATAGTCACACTGTTGGTACAGTGTATGCTGCTGACTCATAAGTGTATTAATTTTATTTTGTTTTGATAATTATAAAAAACCGATACGCAAAATACTTGCATGGTTGTTTTGAGCTCAGGACTCTATTTTTTCTTTATGGTTTACTGCATATGAGTATGTTGCTTGTGAATAATGAAAGATGGTGGTACTCAGACATGGCACTTTTCAAACTTTTTGCTGTGCTCCCACATGGACAGGACATGACATGACTGTATCACATATGGGATATGCAGTAGACATGGCTGGGTCACAATTACTGTGTTCTGCCCTAGCCAATGATGTGGAAAAAGGCACAGAAAACTGATCAAATGTCAAAAAGAAAAGAAGATAAACCACAATTTGGATCCCTTGATTTAGTATCTTGTCCTACCCAAGAAGGAAAAAGGAAATCAAAAGGAATGAAAAGAATGGGATGGGTTCCATTTGACCTAGCCAAGGAAGGAAATGTAGAGAAGGAAAAAGAAGGAAATGTTAGGGCTTACCAAACCTCTAACCTGCCCAAGATCAAGGGGAAAAGTGGGGAAAAAGAAGAAGAAAAAAGAAGGAAGAAGAAAGAGATGTGGCTTGAATACCTCCTTCCCATCGACCTTGAAGCCTTCCTTCTTGATGTCTGTCCTGTTCTTTCCCACTGTTTTTCATCCTCCATTTCTAGCTGAACTGGTGAACAGCTGTTTACTGCCCTTCTCAAGAGACTTTAAGGAGAACAACCCTTGTCTCTCTAACTCTCTCTCATAAGAGACATATAACACCCACAGACAAATCTGTGTTTATACACACTCGTACATTTTAACACAAAAAATCTGTTAGACCTGTCTTCATGTCTTAGTTTTCAGTGATTGCCTGTGTCATTTTTTGACGATTGCTGCATTGGGTTCTTCAAGACACTTGAACACTTGAAACCTGCATCCAGTGTTTGAGTGACGTTGGTAGATAATAAAAGGTGAAATCAATAATGATTATGACATTTAAGACTTAAGGTTCATGGAATAGAAGATTTATTTTAATATTTAAGGTATTTGATGAGAATGGGGTGACTATATTGAAGACCTACCTTTGTGGTTTGCTATAAGAAAAGCCATTTGAAAGCAGCGGAAAGGGTTTAAAGTGCAAAAGATGAAGATCTTAGTATAAGCAATGCTACAAAGAGTCATGAATGGTGGCCAACTGGCCATCTTAGAAAGCACATGTTGAACTATGTATTGTTATGAGCAAGGTTCATTATGCTGATACTGGAGCCCAAATTTGTCGGCCGGCAGTATGGTTCAGTATATCTCGGTGCCGTTTTGTATGGAACATAGAGAGAGGGCGGAGGGAGAATGGGAGAGGAAGAGAGAGGGGGAGGGATTGAGAGGGAGAGAGTCTCCAGAAGGCAGCTGAGCTCCCTGCACCGCTATCGAGCTTGGTGGAAGCTAGATAGGGTAGAGAGAGGGAAGGAGAGGGAGAGGGAGAGGAGGCTGTCAGAGGCTTTGGGAGGGCCGGCGATGTTGCTTCACTGCCATCGAGGCTAGTGAAGGTTGGAGGAGGGGGTGAACGAGATCGAAATAGGGGCTTCGACCCCATTAAGATAGAGGCTTCAGGCCCTGTGTCCAACCTTTTTTGAGATTTATTGGATGAAGTCGGCAACTGTATTACTCATTTCGATGTTTTTTTCCTTGTTTTGGAGTTTTCAGTGGAAGTTGGCAACCAATTGCTGACTTCAACAAAAAATTACAAAAAAAGGAAAAAATTATTGCCGACTTACACTAGATAAATAGCAAAAAAAGGAAACATTGGGAGGAGGGTGGACCCCTCTAGTCTTCATCCAGCGGCGGTGATGCAGCCCTGCCTGCCCTTCGATGGTCCCAGACGGTATCTAATGGCTTCCAACATCCTCCTATCCCTCTGCCCTCCTCCGGCTTCCACCATGCACAGTGAGTTCGGTTGCATTCCAGCAGCCTCCGGAGGCCCTCTCTCCCTCTCCCTCTCCCTCTCCCTCTCCCCCCCTCCTTCCTCTCTTTTCCTCTCTTTTCTTCTCCCTCTCTCCCTCCTTTCCAGTATCTGGTTTCGAATGTCGGAACCATCTCGATCGGCCATCAGTACAGTTTAGCATGCCCTAAATTGTGTGGTTCAGTAAACCATGGTTATATGTATAGCTATTAAAAGAAATGATTAGCATTATCTAATAGGATTCTAGGAGTTGTCCACCCACTGTGGCCCTCTGATAGCTTGTTGGCAACCATCCAATTGCTCAAAGGTCTCAAAAGTCCTTTTTATTTCCTTTAGATTTATTTTGATTTTCTAATACTTCTTCCCTTTTCTTCTCCCATTATTCTTCCTCTGTTCTTCTCTTCCTCTTCTTCTCCCCTTCATTTTTGGAATATCTGTCTTTTGCTTCCTCTTAGTCTATATTATCTGCTCTCTTGTCATCCGGAAGATCATTGCCTTCTCCATTTCTTCCTATTCATCTTCCCCATTTTCTCATTTTTTTCATCTTCTTAAACATATTTTCTCTTTTAATTTCTGTTATTTCTCTTCTTTTCCTCCATTTTTTCTGGTCTCTATTTTCCTATATTCACTTGGATGCATCTTTTGGATGAGAATATGGAATTTTTGTTAAGCTTATGATTAGAAACCTTGTAGACCAGTGAAAGATTGTACCGCATAAGTTTAGTTTCTAATTTTTTTCTTTTGTCATCAGTTTTCAAATTGTATTTTAGTAAAGGGCATTGGTGTAATTAGATCATGCCTTGGCATCAACTAAAGGTGGAGCCTAGTTGAGTCGAGTAGTGGGAAGCTCGAGCTTGACTCGATTCAAAATACTCGGACTTGAAACTCGGCTCGAGATTGATCAAGCCGTAGATCTCAAGCTTGAGCTTGGCTTGATGAAAAATAGGCAAAACTCGAGATCGACTTGACTCAACTCGAATATCAGCGGAGTCATACTTGAGCTTAAAATTAAGCCTCAGCCTACTACTAATATATATATATATATATATATATATATATATATACATACATACATATGCATGCATATATGTATGTATGTATGCACATATGTATATATATATATATATATATATATATATATATATATATATATATATATATATATATATATGTATATGTGTGTAATATATACATCTACATGTACATATATATATATATGTATATATATATATACATGTAGATGTATATATATACACACATATACATACATACATCTATATATAATATATATATATATATATATTAGATGTAGATGTAGATGTATATACATATATATATATATATATATACACATGTAGATGTAAGATGTATATACATATATATGTATATAGATACATTCATACATACATACATACATACATATATATATACATATATATATATATATATATACATACATACATACATATATATATATATATACATACATACATACATACATATATATATACATACATACATACATACATATATATATAGATACATACATACATATATATATATATAGATACATACATACATATGTATATATATAGATACATACATACATACATATGTATGTATATATATACATACATATATATGTATGTATGTATGTATGAATGAATGTATCTATACATGTATAGAGAGAGAGAGAGGTAGATTGGGCTCCGATCGACTGGAGCCCAGCCTACATCCGGACGGATCTCTGATCGTTTGATTCACGTGCATCTTGGAATATGTCTGAAAAGGTGCGCCAGCTGAATAAAAAACACAGACGCGCGTGCGCCTGAAAAAATAAAAAAAAGCCTGCTGCTTGAAAAAAACAGAAAAAAATCTGATAAAAAAACT